>JAOXNO010000002.1:38320454-38344799 GCA_028565335.1 Limnodromus scolopaceus
GGAGCAACCTGGTGTGGTGGGAGGTGTCCCTGCCCAGGGCAGGGGGTGTCACTGGATGGGCTTTAAGGTCCCTTCCAGCCCAGACCATTCTATGATCAGTAGTTGTGGTTGCTGAAGAGCAACGTGGTGGGGTCCCTGGGGAGCTGCTGTTAGCTGTCCCGTGCTGTAGTGTTCTGCAGGGAGAAGGGCTTAGAAAGACTCTTCCTCCCAAGCTGTGGGGATGCTGGTGTGGTAAGAGCACTACATGAAGGCTTTGGTAGAGCTGAGGTTGGTGTGTTCTTGGGATTCCCTCCTTTTTTCTGAGCTCTGTGGATGGCAGAATTCCAGACTGGGAGCTGCTGCTGCTCTCCAAGCCATGGTGGTTCCCCAGTGAGGTGCAGAACAGGCTTCCAGCAAAAGGCTTCTGGAAGGTTGGGGTGGGCTTTACCCCAGGAAAGGGCCACTTTGGCAGCATTTCACGTGGCACGAGGGAAGATGTGCCCGGTTAATGCAGTGTATTTCAGTGCAGCTTTTGTTTAAATGCCTCACCTGAATTTACAGTCCTGGTCTTTGGCTGTGGAGGTGTTTATTGCTGTTGCAGCATGGACAAAACTTCATGGCCCTGGGCTGTGGGGCTTTATCCTGGCAAGCGGAAAGTTTGCTTTGGATGCTGTGGGAGAAAGAAATCCACACGGTATAGACAGCTATTGTGGGGTGTGCAGGGGGAAGAAGTGGCTTATGTCCAGCTGGGTGGTGATGAACGCTGGTTCACAAGACCTTGATGCAGTATGTTAAGGACTTGTATTTTAAAACATCAGAGGTAATTTTAAATGTTATTTTGCTTGTTAGCAGATTATATTGACAGAATTAAATCTGATTAGCTATCATGATGGTGGTTCTGTTTCAAGACTTTCTTGAATTTAAGCAGCAAATGCAACACCTTTTTTTTATTCCTCCAAATTTAATTTAAAAACTGAGGGGCACTTGGCTTTCCTCAGACTAACAGGTTTCCATATGTTTGAGGATGCTACGGGTGATGTTCAAGTGTAACGATACAGGAAGTGTGTGTTCTTTTGTTCAGAAATTCTTTTTCCATTCAGCAGTGAAGACTCTCTTGCGAGCGCAGGTGTCAGAGGGCAGCAGGAGCCTTCTCTGCTTGTGTTAGACCAGAAGAAGCTCTGCCCTGGGCTCCAGCAGAACTTTCTCGTGGCTCCAGTGGCCCAGGTGAAGATGCCAAACCTGTTGGGACCTGTTTGGGTCCCTTGTAGCTTTAGAGTTCACTCCATCGTGTTTAGTTGGAAATATCTGGCCTCTTTTTTTTCAAGAACAGGAAACAGCTTTTAGAAAAGTTCAGTTTTTAGCTTTGAAAGAAATAAAACATTTCATAATCAACAAAAAGACTAAGAAATAAGTGTTCCTCATTCTGTATCGCTTTATTCCAGCATGTTAAACTATTTCTGGGTAGGAAACTTCTGTCTGCCTCTTCCCTTCTCCCTTCCCTACACTGAAATTATTTGTACTACATAAATTCTTTTTTTCTCTTGAAACAGTAGCAGCCACTGTTCTTTTGGAAGGTGAAAATGAAAATCTTGATGATTAATCAAGATAATGATAGAAGTAGGCTTTCAGGCTTGTTTTGATTGCATGCATCCTGTGTTTTTCCCAATCCTTAATTTTTTCTCTGCTTTAAAACAGTGAGTATAAGAAATAGCTTTTTCATTTAAGTCTGTGCAGAAGGTTGAAAAATGACTCTCTGTGCTGAAGTGTATGTGCACAAATGCATTACCTTTACTATTAATATCTTCCCATATTCTTAACGTACAATGGATTGTTTCCTTTTAAATAAACATGCAGAAACCAGTAAAACAAATACAGGAAGTTTTAAACTATTAAGGAGATGGTGAGAGAACTATAATTCTAGTAGGCCGTGTGGGATGGGCAGCCATGCTCAGCCCTTGTTTCCAAAACCCCTGTTAAGGGTGTGACTGCAATGGCAACTGTTAATTGCCCTAATTGCTGTATTAGAGGGGTGATCCACTGACCTTGGCACTTTGGGATAGATGGGGTGTTCCTAAACAGTCAAATCTGGTCTGTTCTGCTGACCTTGCTGCCGTGGAGTTGATAATGATGGGGGTGGACACCTCTACCTTCTTCACTCTTATGATGGTCTCTGATTGTTTTTGCTGTATTTTGATATATTTGACAAATGCCACTGATGACTTGATAAGGATTTTGCTATGAGAAGGACATCAGCTTACCGGATCGGGAAGAACAACTGTAGCAAGAGGACTGAAATGAAGCAGCAAATTGCCAAACCAGGCCAGGTACCTGTGAAGTGTTTCCCTCAAGTTTAAATCCAATGTTTCGAGCTTTCATTGAATTTTAATTCAAGACTTGAATCGATAACAAGCAGGTTTGAGAAGGCTGCGACACTCAAAAGAAGGACACTTAAAGAGTTCAGGACTGGTATTTCTTTCCTGTAATTAGAATGAAGAAGCAACTTCCCTGGCATTTATTGATCATCCTCTCAAACTCAACAAATTCCTTGTATTGCTTTTTGGCAAGTCACTGATATTATATAGCATCGTAGAAACAGGGCAGGTACTTGAGAATTATAGCTCCTGCTAGTTTCCTAGTGCAAATATGTCAGAATATCGAAGTGATGAGTTTTTTAGGATATATTTATGAAGAATAGGAAGTAAATGAACTGCCTGGTACTTGTACCTTGAGTGGGCTGGGCTGCCATCAGTGCTTTCCAAGTGAAACTACCCTCAAACTGCTTTGATCTTATGGGATAAATGCATCCCGAAATTCAGCTTTTACAGCTGAGAATCCCTATGATTTGTGCTACTAGGAACTATAGTGCTTTTCAGGATACTCTCAGACAATAGACACTTATTTTCAGTTTTTGAAGCCAGTAAGTGGTTATACCCTAGCCCAACATTTGAGCAGGATTGCATGAGAAAACCATCTAGGTGGATTCTTTAGTTTTAAACAGTAACTTTCATGGTGCAGAAGAATTTAGTGGAGAATTTTCAAATGTGCAGTGGTGGATAGTCTAGAAATGGTAGAAATAGGATCCTTTCTGGGTTTGAGAAATGGCAAGTGAAATAGGGGAAAGAATTGTAATGCAATTTCATCCTTTTGATTGTATGTACATTGTCAGGGAGCTCAGCAATTAACCCTGTCTGTTAATCTGAAAGGATCAAGAGACCCATTTTTTGGAGGAAACTGTGATGTCTCATTGATTAATGCACTTGGGCACTCGGTTTAAAAAAAAAAAATAAAATTGTGGTATGCACGAGGATACATTAGTTAGTTTAGGTTTAGCAGTTGAATATGTTATTTTTGCCTTGATTCTCAGTTAAAAAAAAAAAATCATGAGGGCTTCCATTGGAAGTTCAGCAACATACTATAGCCTCATGGAAATACCCTGTTAAATCAGATGCGGGTGGTGGCAGAGGGGATTATCGTTAATATTCTGATATGGCACAGTAGGTTTATGGTGTTGCTAAAGCAGAGGGAAGGAAATAGGAAAACCTGTGGAGGGAGATCCATCAGCGATAGGGCTCTGGCTCCTTCCTGATGGGGAGGATTCACGTGCTCAATGACGCCGAAGCGAAAATGTGTGAAAAGGTGACATCTTTGACCACAGCCTTCGGGCAGAACTTGTTTTTAAGACAATTTCTGGTATCCTGAACGCTTGTGGTGGGTGCAAACACATCCACGGGCAGTACTGATGCATTTTTCCAGTGGGAATCTGGGGGTTTTAGGGGTTTAACACTGTACGCACACTGTGTGAGGTCTTTGAGGAGAACAGAGGAAAAGTTGAAAAGTGATGTTCACGAAGGTGTTTTGCATTGTTCCTCCCCATCCGTTCAGGACCAGTGATTTGGGGCTTGGTGCTGAAGTGCAGGAAATTCTGTGAGGTTGGTCTCTTGAGTCAGCTTCTGGAAAATAGAAACCTCTTGGGAAAACGTGAGGCATGGAAGTGCTTTGCTGTGGATTTTTTTTGAACCTTGTTGATCCATTTCTCTGCATTTTTTTTTTTTGTTTGTCCATTCCCCCATTATGGATATGAATTGGATTCTAGGGTCTCAGACCAAATTACAGTGGAATTTTTTTGGGGGGGTTAGAAGCAGTAGAACACAGAAAATAATTTTGAATTATTTACTGTGATGTGAAAGACCATTGATGTAAATTTAATTAAAATCTGTATTTAATCAAATGGGAGGTATGTTTTAGGACTTAAAATCTTGGCTGCAGCCAGGCTGTTAAACTGAATTACGGTGGGAAGCGCAAGAGGTGATGATCCTTCTATGTGAGTCATCAGGCTAATGCTGGCTTTTGGGTTCATGGCACCTTGTTTAGGAGATAAAACTCACTGCTGTTTTGCATCTGTGGCATCTCAACCCTAAGAAGGCAATTTGAGTGACGGATACATGTTGTTCAGTGGGGTTGATGTGTCATTTAGGGGACCTTCGCCCTTCGGAGGAGGAGTGTGGTGCCACCAAGTCACAGGAGCACGCCTGGAAAATTAGGCTCCTCCGTACAGGATGTTAACTCATAAATCATATTAATATTCCCACTGATAAATCATCCAGTGTGAACACCTTTTGATACTTGTCTGTTATTAATGACAAAAAGGACTTAATTCCGTTGGCTAACAACAGTCTTCCCATTTTCTGTAGAGTCTTTAACAGTCTAGTGAGATACAGGCTTCCACACCCTGCACCTATGTTTTTATTTCTGTAGCAGGACTCCAAAGGATGGCAAGAAAGGATTCATCTCTAAAAGTCCTATTTTATTTTTTTATCTAATAAACTTGGAAATTAAGATATATTTTGAGACAGATTTGGAGGTATTACAGTGGGAAGGGAAAGTGAAGGTGGAGCTCACGCAGTCCCTGATCAAAATTCCTCAAATGATTCATTTACCTAAGCTGGAGGAAAAAAAGGCAGAAGGCAGTTTATTTGGATTTATTAGATTTTTTGCTTTAAGCTGCCATTCACTTCTGGTTCTCATAGCTTCAACAAGGGCACTGTGGGGAAGGTGGTGTTGAAAAAAATGTTGCCTGTGTTGGAAGGATGTGGGTGGGAGCAGGTTCCCGGTATCCACCAGTCTGCAGGAAAGGATGGCTCGGCATTTGGCAATTTCAAGCTGGCCAAGTTTAAAGGCCTTTTATTTGCATTTGAAAACTGTTACAATTTAAACCTTGGGTAAAATTTCACATTATTTTAAAATAGCAGGAGGACCGTTACCTCGGTCTTCTCTGGCTCATCTCTGCCCGTAGGTAAATGGGGAAAAGGCCCGTCGGTGACTGGGTGGAGGATGGTGCGTGTTGCACGGTCACCTTTGCCTTTGGGACCCGACCCAGTTGCATGTGTACGTGGGTATATGTCACGCAGCTTCATCCCTCTATAAAAATAAACCTTCTAAATATTGCTGTCCAATGCATATGATAAACAAGACTGAAAATACTGGTTGTACTCGCTCAAGGTTTTCATCTATAAAGCTTAGTTCGACTTGGGGGGAACTCATAGGGTTATTTATAGTTTTCTGTTACTCGCTGCATCCTGTGTTTTGTTATAATGAAAAAGCTGTCCTCTTACCACTAAGCTGTTATATTCATGGAGTACACGGTACGAGGTTCAGTGCATCTCGTTTAGGGCTGTCACACAAATAAAAATGAAGAATGTATACTGGTTTTCCACATATGTAAACTTTGACGTTGCTTTTTTTACCAAGACTTCTGCAGCAAGGTGCTGCTCCGAAAAAAGCTCACCCACCTTCTTCCTTTGAGGAGGTAAAAAGAAGGAGGGAAAAGCTGGTTGAAAAGGAGAGTTTCTTTGTAAATCAAACATTTGATTATTTAGCAAAAAGCTGATTTGGATTATGGTCAAACTAAATAAACCACCAGGAACCTGCAATTCTTTGCCTGGCGCACTGCAGAATTGCTCCAACCTTTCTGCTGGTTGCTACGTGCCTGGAACCGAGGAATTGCGTAAGGGCTTCCCAAAAATTCAGAGATTTAAGGTTCCTTTTGCCTTGGTGGGCAAAACTGCCTACTTGATTTTTTTTTTTCCTTCCTTTCTTCACACAGATTATATTACTTGCAGATGTGACTTTACTTCATAGCACTTAATACTGGAATTTAATGGAATTTAATGGATTTTAAAAATAAATTCTCTTATTTTGAAGAAGTGTAAGCTGTAAGTCATCATGTGTAGATTTTCCTGTCCCCTGGTGCACCCCTAATCTGTTGTGTTCTTCCCTCCTTTTCCCAGCTCCTTAATCACTTCTGCATTCCATCCGATGCTCCATCAGCCTTGCAGCATCGTCCCCTTGCCACAGGTGGACATAGGTGGGGTGGACTTCAGAGCACTTTGGGGGATAGACTATAAACTTGAGGAATACTGGGGGCAATCAGTTTGTGCAGCTGGCTGTGTGGAGGCTGTTGATTCTGAATCTTGCAGTAAAAAGGGAATTTTTCAGGGGTAAGGCAAACAGCAAGTTTGCTGTACGGTCTGAGCGGCTTTGAACACCAAGAAACCTTGTTGGTGTCTTGATGCAAGCAGGATGGTTGTTGATGGAGGTAACTAGTGCTGCCTTACAGTTTCTTGGGTTTGTTTCCTCACATTTTTGTTGAGTTTCACTTGGAAGTAGCTCTTTGGAGCAAAGGATTTTTTTACCCTGCTCGTACAGCACCGACGGATGAGGTCTGAACCCGGGGCTCGGTGTCTGGGTGGCTGTAGTGGACATACTTGTGGTGTCCTGTCCTGTTTCTCTCCCAATGATTGTACAAACCAAACTGTAAACACAACTCAAACACCCACTAAACATTCAGACTGTTTGGGGTTTTTTTTTAAGCCAAGATGAATTTGACAAGTATGTTATTGTTGGTCTTGTATAATATTGAGAAATGCTTGGCATCTGTTTCCAACTACGTCCTATCAGTAATTGTAAAACCAGACTGGTAACAATGGGAATAAAAAAATGTTTCCTTTACTAAGGAATGATTGCTTTTTTTCGTCTATTTTTCCAGCAGACATATTCTATTTGTGTTCTTGCAGTTATTTGCATAACGCTGCTGCTCCGAACCAGTGAATATACTTTGTTGTCACAATAATCCTTTTGAAATCAGTGTCAAAACACATCGGATGTGAGCTGATAAACCAACCATGAAACTCCTATTATTTGAGATTTTTGCTAAGGTCACTGTTCCGCTTGTTAACATGGGTTTTGAGACTCTGATTTAGATGGTGACTCCTTAGGATGAGTTGTTTTAAGTTGGAGTTCTGAACGTAAAAGCCATAGCTGAGGGAACTTGAAATATGCTATTTTCTTGCCTTTTCTTAAAGTTACTTTAGAAAACTGCTTGAAATACCTTGAGATGAATGTTCCTTGGTGAAAATGCATGCAATTAAAGAGGAGTTCTGTTTTTGTGAACAGGTGAATTCCAAAGCGGGCGAATCTCAGTGCAAGGAGAAGCGCGCGGTTCTGCTTTGCCCCGTGGGAGAACTCCAGATCTCTGGGTGTGAAACGGGCTTACACGAAATAAAACTCCCCAAAACGAGTGTGCTGCCAAGTCGGTGAGTTCATGTCCTATTGATCCTATGTTTATGTATGTGGTAGAGGAAAGAGATCGCCCTGAGGATCTAAGGCAGGACTACGTGTACTTGTTTTTACTTGCCGTACTGGGAGCGCAGTACTGGCTCCTGTGGGAGGCAGAAGCAGCCTCCAGTGCTTTTAAGGAGTGACGGCTCCAAAATGTTTCTTTTTCTGCTGCCTCAATAGAATGTATTCTATTGAAATGTTCTAAAATAAAACTATTTTTAATGTAGGTTTTGAAAGTACATCCTGCCCCCTAATTTCGGACACACGTGTGAATCTGTCACTGAGGAGTAAGACTTCCTTGAGTACTTTGTGAATTGTACAGACCTGTCTCTAGGTACTTGTGTTCCAACGGGCAGTACCAGGATTGAATAATTGTTTTAATTACTGCATTCCACTTGTGGAAACTTTGGTTGGTTTTCCATAGCTGTAATGTCTTCTGGACTTCAGAACAGATGATGCACATAGAAGTGGGGGTGATGTCTTGGGCACAGAACTGGCTGAGGAGGTATCGGTACGTTTCACTGCAGAATGTAAGTGCTGTTGGATCTGCTGAAGTTCTCTCCAGGTCTTTGGTCTATGTTGTTTTTCTTATTTGTGAGGAAATGCTGAGTGCCATCTTTAGAAGGAACACCGAATTCTTTCAAAATTTCTAGACGCCAAATTTCTTTGTCAAATTCCTCTGCCAAAATGGAAGTTATTAAAACTATTTATTTAAGGCTGGTCTCTTCAACTTTTTCCTTGGTGATAAAATTGCAGCCTTTGCCCCAGCCTGTTACAGCAGAGCTTTTTCTGACAAGACTGAAACAGGTTTGGCTTCTTTCTCTCCACATTGTCTTCTTCTCCCCTGTTTTTTCACTTCTGAAATTCTCCATTGATTTGTGGGGTTTCCTCTTTTCTGTTTTCCTATTTTATCATCCTTGTAATTTAAGTGCACGTAAAAATTAATCAGGAATATTAAGCATAACTTGTATTCTGGTTGAAGTATGGTTTTGCCTGTAATACAAACAGCCTCAAGCTTCTGGAGTTGACCGTTTTGCTAACTCCAGTGATATGGAAATAAGTATTTGAGTTTCTTCATGTGCTGATTTCAGTACTGGGGTTCTGCTGATGAGGAACAGAAATAAAGCAGTATTTAGGATGAGGCCGAAGCCTGCCTTTGCAGAGCAGTGTCTGCCTGAAGAACAACTGGTGAGGACTCTTCACCCTTGAGAAGAGGAAACGTCAGTGGAATAGTAGGGAAAAGGTCTGTGCGTTCTTGAAGGTGGTGAATATGAGAAATTACGTGGTGTTCTTTAGAATGCTGGACGTCGAGGGAATTGTGTGAAAATAGAATCCGAAGACAGTCATGAAGTTATGGGTTGTAAAAAATACAGGCTCAAAGTGAAATGGCAGATTATTGGAAGAACATAATTACAGGCTCTTAATTAGTAGAGGGCAAGAAGGTGGATGGGGAGGGATTGTTATAGTGGGTGTGTTTGTGTAGCTCTCCTGGAGAAGAGCAAAGGTCTGTGGTTGAGGTCTGTCTTTAATGTAGGGGTGTTCTTCAGGCACATGTCGGGCAATTTGGATCCTTTTCCCAATCCTTTAATTTTTAGCTGATGTTGATCTTTCACTTTTTTTCAGTTGACTTAATTTCCTGGCCTCCCAGAAGTGTTGAGGCTCTAGTGGCATCTTGGTAACACTTAAATCATGTGATCTGATAAATTATATGCAAAAATTGTTATATTATAGAATGGACTATTACTCAAGAGTGGTTCACAAATTAATGGTAAGCAGGATATTCTTAGAATTTCTTTAAGAATTTACATCCAAAAAAAGAGGTGGAAGGTAGGACTTGCTTTTGTCTTTGTCAGTTATAAAGTTCTAAAAATTTTAAAGCCATCTGTAAATGTTTGTGCTGAAGTATAACATTTAATCTCTTCTGCTCATCGCTAGTGAATAGTTGTTAAATCCGGCCTCGTTATTTTTGACAGAATAAAATAAAACCAAACCAGCGCCCAGTGTTTCTCCTAACTGGCTAATAAACACTATGGTAAGAACATTGGGTAGAAAAAAAACCATAAGAAACATAAAAATTGATTTTAATGGACCCCTGTCAGAGAGAACCATAATGAGCGTGAGTCTAGTAATAAATATTGGTATTCTGCTCCACGGTGCTTGGGACTCTTCATGTAGAATTGCATGTAACAATCAATATAGATTTTAGGGGTTTTTAACAACAAAAATAAGTAAACCTTTGAAATATATAAATACTTAAGACTCGCAATCCGTCAGACAAACCCGCTGGTTGGAGCAGAATCTGATAAGAGTGCCTGGTTAATGGCCTAATCGGTTTGTGGAGATCTCGCTTTATTTTACAGCTTGTAAAACGCTCTGCAATTAATCACCTGAGATTACAACCTCTTCTGTGATGGCTCGCCTTAAAACTTAAGAACACAGACTATAACGTAGCCTAAAAGGAGAAGCAACAAAGTAAAATTCAGTTTTCAGTGTGCTTGAAAGAAATTGATCTATTAATGAGATGAAACTAATTGTAATAACCTCAGGTTATTCGGCTCCTTGTGAAGTTTAAAAGTCAAGGCATGTCACGGCGGAATGGCTTCTGTTTGGGGAGGAAGAAACTTTATTCATGCTTTCTAAATATGTATGTGTGCATATACATACAATTTTGTGTGTATATATATTCATGAAGACTTTCAGATAAACATGATTGTGAAAGTTTTAATTAACTGAATGCTAACTGAAATTGTTTCTAACAATTTTCCAATCTCAGCATGGCACTAACAATTGGCTGAGTTAAAACAGTAACTTGAAATCACCTATTTCTATTTTAGTGTTTAAATTGTGGATTAACTTATTTGTTTATCATTCGAGTTGGCGTTGCCTGTTAACGAAGTGCTGTAGATAGAGCCAGAGTAGATGATCTCAGTATCAGAATAGCTCTAGAATAATCAAATTCTTTGCGTTTGATCCTGTATCACTTCAGGCGTGTAAAGTGGGGCAAAACGTAAACCAAACATCAAGCTTGATTTTGTAAATTTGACTATTTCTGAGAAATTCAGATTTTTTTTCAGTATTCTTTCAGTATTCTGGTGTTCCCACCCTGGGATGACTCTGTTTTGATGGGCCTTGTCTTACCCCTGAGCTGGGGGGGTAAATTATCCACTTGGTGAGTGGGGAGTTGCACTTGTGACTTGGGTTAACAGCAACAGAAACCATGCTTGTATTTTCCTGTGCTAAATATTTACAGCAGCAAATACCTTGGGAACATGGGGTGTTGTGTTGGCCGTTTTTCCCTGTCTCACAAAAATGCAAATTCTTTCAGGAATTTCCATGTTCCCTCGGTGGAATCTCCCCAGGGCCCCCAGCTCCCTGCCTGGTCAGCAGGGGTTCTCTAGCCTAGACATGTGCTAATGCAGGGAAATACAGTGACAACAGGAGTATTTTAGTTAAAAAATAAATAAATGGCAGTAATATGACATGCCTTGAGGTAAACTGAGATCTTTCAGCGTGTGGTTGGAAAATCCTGTTCTGCTGAGCACGGGGCAATGGGCCGGTGCGACGTTACTACATGCTTATGGGCGTGCAAGTGAAATGAAATTTCAATTTGCCACCTGATCGGGGGCACAGATCCCAGGTTGTGCTAATAGTGACACCCGCTGTGTCACTGCTGAGGGTGTCACCGTGAGAAGCTGTCGAGATTTTCCCACGTGGCAGAGCTGGCTGGGATCTATCGCTGCTGTCCCTGGATGGGCCCAGCTCTGGGGCAAAATACGGATGATTTGGGGACAGCCACCCCCTCGCTGTTTGTCGCTGTGGATGTGAACCTTGAATGTGAGAGACGTTGATGTTTTGTGCATGTGCTTGAGAACTGGAGTGGGGCAGGTTGAACTTGCTTTACCATTGCTTGAACAGTGAAAATGTGCCTTTTCCTGGTGTTGTAGGAATACCCCAGACTTCCCGTTACGCTCCCTTCAGAAGAGGGATTCTTCTGGAAGCAGCATGATCCCGTCTGCCCTCTGTATTTCTTGCAAGCTATTCGCAATTTTCTTTATAGTGTTTCATTTCCCTGTATCTTGCTCAGATCAGAGGAGGGTGAGGAACACGGAGTTTGGCCGTTCTTGTATTATTAATCTCCCTAAACCTTTCTGGGGGAGTCTGCGGCTCGAGAAGGTCACCAGGGTTTCAGTCAATCTCTCTCCACTAGTTCAAGATGATCAGAAACTCCAGAATCTCAGTTTAAACAGGATTCCAGCTATTACAGATTCAAAGGGAATCTCAAGGGTGTGAAAGCGCAGCGGGCGGCGCGCGGGAGCCGGGTAAGAGCCTAGAACAATAACTTGGAGAGGCGCGAACCACTCTGTTCATCTCTGAGGTATTTAATCATCGCCAGCGATGATGGTTTAAATGTCAACTTTGCTAACTGTTTCATTCCTCATACTGTAAAATTTACGGTGAGTGATATCTCACTTTGATGCCACAAGTGGGAGGCGTTTGGGAGGGTGCCACTCCTCCTATTTTTCCAATAAGTATCAGCCAAGGCTAAGAAACTTCGTGGAGCTCAGGGGCCTCCTAAAATCCAAGTGGAGGAGGTAGGTGTGTGACTGCTCTGCTTTACCTGCTTTGAATAGATTTCTGGTTTACCCTGAGCATCCGATGGGACTTAGAAGTTTGTCCAGAGAAGCTGTGGCTGCCCCATCCCTGGAGGGGTTCAAGGCCAGGTTGGAGGGGGCTTGGAGCAACCTGGTGTGGTGGGAGGTGTCCCTGCCCAGGGCAGGGGGTGGGAGTGCATGATCTTTAATGTCCCTTCCAACCCAAACAATTTTATGATTCTATGAGAACAGAGTTATGGGTGATGTAGTTTGGAAGAGGTGTCACTCTTCCCCCGTTGAGTTCTTCCTTCAAATTGTTGTGTAGCGGTGGAGATTTTATAATTAAAATGGTACAGGATAAAACCTGAATAAGACAAAGTACGCATTTGCGAAAAAGAATTTAATGGGTTTGGGGATGGTCTGTAAATGTAGAGCCAAGAGGGTGTGGGAAAATGTGTCCTAGAGACCTGTTTGAATCTTAAGCTACTGGTAGTGTAGACTCTATAGACTCCGGGTCATTTCTTGAAGAAAGAGGTGGTGGGTCTCGTAGAACCAAACCATTGGGTTCTGCTCTTCTGCAGAGCCTGAAGTTTCCTCTGCTTAATGTGGGCAACCATTATTTGTGTATAAATAAAGCTATATTGCTGATTACTTCAAAGACCAAGACCACTGTCCATATGGAGTCATCCTGTGGTCCATGCAGTCATAGACCTTAAGGAAAGTAACATTAAAAAAAAAAACCTCCCACTTTTTCGAAAATGGTTTATTTTTGGTTGGTTTTCTCAGCCAGTGCTGTAGCAGTGTCTGTCCTCTGTAAGGTCGTAGCCCGGCTCCCGGAGGGGACGACGTTAAAACACCCGGAGTGGACAAGTCCAGATGCATGGCTCTTCCTGCCAGCGAGAGCAGAGCACTTACTCCTGTAAACACCATAATCATCCAAGCTGACGGCACTTATCGATGATCAAAGTATGATTGGCATGGCACTTTCCTTTTTTATAGCTTAATGTATTTAATTACTGTTTACAGTGACTGGAAAATGGTTCATTAGATGGATCTTTTGTAGGCGTTAATATAAACAGATTAGGTTTGAGATACAGTCTGCGTCTTGCGCATTTTATCCCGACAATCCTGATTTCTGTATTGATGAGTAAAGGGGAAGCGTGTTTTGGGTGCCTGAGCAGAACAGTCACCCAAAAGGGAAGGTCACAGTCTTACATATCTTTCTCTAAGCCTTTTATTTCTAAATACCCGGAAACTCGTGGCACTAAGCTTTCACAAATCTCAGTGGGTTTTCTGCCACTTGTCTTAAAACCAAAACATGCAGATACCTTCGTAGGAAGATGTTGCCTGTTACTTCAAATTACTTCAAAATTCCAGGAAGGTGGTATATTTCTTAAAAAACAGAAAGAAAAAAAGAAATATTATCTTCACTGGTAGTAGTGTCTACAAATATCCAGGCATCAATCTTTATTTCAGCAGATTCAATGGATGTGGCAGGAAGAGTTATTATATAGCATAGTCCTCCTTTTATTAAAAATAAACTGGGCTAGGTTTTTTCATAGTTTCTTGTGGAAGATGCTCCAGATTGTTTATGCTGCAGCAAGATAAGAAAACTTTTTATTGGAAACAGTGTTTCAAAAACTTAAACAAAATAAACTCTAAAAACATGTAGGAAGTTTAGACTCTGCCAAAGCCGCCTGCGTAGCACAGCTCGAATATGTGGTTTCATAGGTTTTTAGAAACGGTTTGCAGGATCAGTTTTACTGTCAGGTGCGGATGGTGAACTTTATTTTGCGTGATTGGCAAAGCCCCACGTTCCTCTTTCACTTAAACTGAAGTGAATCTCAAGCAACTCCACTGTAATCAATACTATACTGTAGATGGGTTATTTTTCCTGACAGCGCTGCTGCGTTTCCATTCCTCTGTCAAAGGCAGTATCACAGGATTCAAATAGGAGTGGGTTTTGCAAGTCTTCACAGTTCCGTTTTTGCCCATAAACGTGGCTGGAGAAGCCCGTGAGGGCTCTATGGAAAAAAAATAACATTTTTAAACAAAACCTAGATTTCTACTGGGCAGTTATTTCATGGTAATAATCTGATGTTTTAAGACCTTTAATGTTAACATAGTCAATGCCATCTCAAAATGTTGGAAGACCTGTTTCAGCGTGCAGAAGAGCAAACAGCTTTGCTTGGCTGGTGTGTGTTCGTCACCCTCGATGGTTGGCCGAGATTTCCAAAGCAAGAAATGTTATTACCTTTTACAGTGATGATATTTTAAAATGGCAAAAATAACAACAAACCGTATTAGATAATATAACTTGTGCGGACACCCACTTGCAACTGCTGCAAATACGATGGGTTTATTTTTGTGGGGAAGATGTAAAGCTGCAATAGTGATGAAAAATAATTTCACCAGAGAGAAGTGTGAGAATTTCTCGATGCAACATCATCTCTTCAAGAAATTTCTCAGGAAATAAAGCTCTTTCCTGACACCCTGCCCTGTGCCTGTGCCACAGATGCTTTGCCTGGTGTATCTTTACTGACTCTTCTGTAGCTCAGGCCATGAGTGGAACCTCTCCGCTTCTCCTGCCAGAGGTAGATTAATGCAGTGGAGCATTTTCCCATTGCAAATCCTTGCTGTAAGGATGGGAAAATGGGCTGCATAATGACCTGGATTATGTTTCTATTAGGTATCAGAATTAGTGGGTATTCTTAAATACTGCAACTCTGCATCTTGGGTTTCTTCTCAGCCTTCTCTAGTCCTCCAAAAAAATCTAGATCTGTAGATAATGGCGAGAATAATGTAAAGCCACAGAAGTGGTTTGAGAATAAACACTGGGTAACAGGAACCCTTCTTGCAGAGAACTGAATCACAGAAGTGTTTTGCCGAGAGGTGGTTGTTGGCTACTTTGGTTTGTGAATTTGCAGCAAAACTCAGACAGATCACATACCGCCAGTGCTTGTCCTAATTATAGCTCTTCTTACAATGCCTGCCTTAATTCCTTCTGTAAAAAGAATTTAAGGCTTGGTAGGACAGAGCACCGTAGATGGTCCTGGAGCACAGAGCTGTGGGGCAATACGTGTCCTTACCCCACAGGCTCCTTCCGCAATGGGTCACTTTCACAATTATATCGACTTTCTGTTAAGTGACAAACGATCCTCAGAACACCGTGCCGGGAAAGAGAGAGTTAATTTCTAAAACCTTCTCCTGTAACTGTAAATGCCATTTTTCTTTCTTCACAAATGTAACCTTTTAACATTTATTTTTAGCTTTTACATTAATATATGTAAAAATATTAAAAGCTCTTGTATATTACATTAAAAACTTATGTCAGCTGCCCTGCTTTTTCCTATTTATTAAAACTTTTCAAGCAGTGAAAACATTTTACTTGTTAATGAGGGGAAGAAGGAAAATTAATGACATAGAGCTTGGATCTTCCAAGATGTCTCCTTTTAACCATGCAAAACCAGCTCCTTTTCCCACACTATGTAGTTTAATTTCTGTGTTAAGGTTCAGTAAGCAAATGCAAATAGATTTAATGATTTGCATCAGTAGATCACTTCTCAGTTTAATATCCTCTGATATTTTGGTCAAGGACTTTTTTCTTTGGAAGGCTAGTGCTGTTTTGTGGAGTAAAAATATTAATAATGGTGATATTGTTATGTTCAAGTAAAGCAAGGGAAATGTGTAACTTATTGAAAAGCAGCATCTCGTATTATCTTCTCACTTGGATCATGCAGTGGAAAAGTTATCTAGAAAAAGACACTTAAGAAATAATTGTGAATTGCTGATTGTATTAAACATTTAGCACTGGTTTCTGTATCACATTCCATCTTGTCCTCGCTGTGCAGCAGAACTTTACAATTCTGAGAGGCAGAGCTCCAAGCAGTGGTGTGAAAGACCTGGGACAGGAGTGGCCACTGCTTTGTGCCTTTGGCAAACAGAGCTGGTGGTCCATCGGCCAGGGAGGCTGAAGATTGTGATGGGACACTGCTGGATATGCCAGACCTCGGGCTGCTTCTGAAAGCCTCCAGCTTCTGGGTTTGCCTTTTACTGTTGGTATCTCTAGGTACAGAACTCTTCCTGGGGAGACTGAGGTGAGATCTCAGGAAGAGATTCTTTGGTGTGAGGGTGGTGAGAGCCTGGCCCAGATTGTCCAGAGAAGCTGTGGCTGCCCCATCCCTGAAGGGGTTCAAGGCCAGGTTGGAGGGGGCTTGGAGAAACCTGGGCTGGTGGGAGGTGTCCCTGCCCAGGGCAGGGGTTTGGGACTGGGTGGGCTTTAAAGGTCCCTTTGCCCCCAAACCATTCTATGGTTCTATTATAAACTTTTCTGAAAGTTTTTAAAGTCTTTAGTTTTTGATAACTAAAGCAGTTATCAAAACTAATAGGCAGCACCTGGGCTCCTCCATGCCACTGGCATTATGTGCCAAAGGCCACTTATAGTGACATGGTGGCAGTTTGCTGTGAACCATGGAAGCCACACTTAAGCGGCTGGAGTCTCCAAATCACAGACCCCTGTTCTCATGGTGGACTTCAGCCTCCCCGATATCTCATGAACAGGCAGTGTGGTGGGAGTCAAGCTCTCAAGATGCTTTCTGGAGGATATCAAGGGCTCTTTGTTGGTGTGTGGCCAAGGGTAATGAACAGCAGGATCTGTTGCTCACAAGTGAGGTAGAGTAGTTTGGAGATGTGAGGTTGGTGGCAGTCTTGACTGGACTGTGAGACGCTGCTGCTGGATCCCACAGGAGTGAGGAAGGAGGAAGCAGTGTGCAAACTCATTTTTAGGAGAAGAAATTTTTGGGAAGCTGGTAGATGGTGTCCCATTGGAGGCAGCTGGGAAGTGCATATGTTCAGGAAAACTGATGGACCCTCCAGGATGGTTTCATTGCTGTTATTAGGAGTTGGCCTTACTACATAGTCTTCAAATCTAGCTTTCCCAGATTCATTAAAACAGTTATTCATTAAAGGATTAAATGAGAATAGCTTTTAAGGATAAATATCTTTTATATAGACACCGAGCAGCCCGTCCTTGCCAGTTCTCAGAGGTTCTGGTTAAGTAGAAGTTCCTATTGGCTTTTGAGGAATTTAAGGCTTTTTAGTGCACATAATCCTTCAAGTGATAAATACTCATAATTGCCTCTTAGTTTATTAAAATGAGTGCTTGCTGGTTGTAAAAGCTTTGTTTGATTGCTTCTAAACTTCTGAGTAAATGTATTATATCATAGACAGCAAATGTGGAATGCTGGTGATCAGCTAATCAAATTAGGTTCTGAACAGCTATCAATTGCTTTAGTTAATTTTGACATTTGAGAGGCTTACTGTTATACTCTGCTGATATGTAAATTGTCATTCATCTAATAGATTTTTTAATTGTATTTTATTTTCCTAAAGAACTTCATAATAATATAAGTTTATTCGCGATGTAAGGGTTTTCTAGTGTGAAACAGGACTATTGCAGAAGACCTTCCTCCTGCTGGTGCTAGTTGAGAGCAAGAAGTAACGAGGTAAAGTTAAAATAACTTTGTACTTTTAGATCATCAATCAGGTGCTCTCTTGCCATTTTTTTGTCTCCTCTGCTTCTCTATTGATGACTCTTGCTTTTGTCATTCCACAGTTCAAGCATTCAGAAAGAGTGGGTTTTGTCACATTGATGGAACCTCCGTTGCTGGACAGCTGGACATTTCTTGTCACACGTGCAGAACCGAGTTGGTAGACTGCCAACCTTACAAAAAATTTAGGGTTCCCCAGTTTGTCCTTACCATGGAGTCTGAACAGTGAGCTTATTTTTCAACTTCATGTCAGTCCCGTGCACTGCAAAAGCCCAGGGTAAGGGCTGTGGTTTAGCTGGGTCCAGCCTGTTGCAGAAGGACAGGGTCTGGTGTGACACCGAAAAGCTTCTCAGGCCCTTGTTTAACAGTTAATGGCAAGTTGTTTATTTTCATCTTGCCTCAACCAACCTGTGGCACTGAGGTCACTCATACTGAAAGGCCTTGAAAGTCCACTTTAATAAGATAGATGCTTTTATAGCCCTTCATGCTTCAATAGGAAACATCTAAATTTTCCTAAAAATGAAATAAGGGTTATAGTGCAGATTGCTGTCAAGGAGAACGAGTCTTCCTGAAAGAGTGGCTGCTGGGTTCCTGCGGGGAGGAGTCCGTGCTAAATGTAAAAAGGCGGCTACTCGCTAGGGCCATCAGGCAGTAGTTGCATTTATTAATGTACAAAGCATTATGGAATGACACCAAGCTTTTGATGGTGGTTGCCTTAGACCTCAAACTCCTGTGGAAGGTGGTGCCACAGCAGACTAATATATAAATTACAACTCTGCCAAGCGAAATACAACTTACAGAAAACTTCTTGTGATGGATAATGGCATGTAACAGCCTGGTGTGGAGACACCTGGTTACAAGGAGGATGGAGAGTATTTCCTGCCTTTTTTTTTTTTTTAAACTCTTCAGGTTCAGTGGACTGGCTTGGGAGGAGTTTTTTGAAAGTTTAAACACTGTGTGAAACTTGGTCATAAATATAAATCAGCTTATATTAAGGTAATTTGAAATGTAATACCTCAATAATTTGGAAGTAGTCATTCTTCACAGCTCATGAATGTTCTTCACCTCTGAAAATAGTTTGTTCTAATTTTAAATGCTGCTGTGAACACTTGAAGAATGTAAAAAATGTCTTCTGTTTGTACCTCTGCAATTCAAAAGTCCAGACCGACCCGATCTCTGGGTCACACCCTTTCTATCTCTCCAACACGGAGCACCTTGGACTGTCTTGAGTCTCTCCACTCTCTTTGAATGCTCTGAAATGATCGGATTTTCTTTGATTTCTTCTGCTGATGACAGGGACAACTAACCAAGGTGGATGTCATCTTCTGGG
The DNA here is from genome assembly GCA_028565335.1 of Limnodromus scolopaceus. Lineage (NCBI taxonomy): Eukaryota > Metazoa > Chordata > Aves > Charadriiformes > Scolopacidae > Limnodromus > Limnodromus scolopaceus. Next base: position 38,339,522 of record JAOXNO010000002.1, read on the forward strand.
GTGGTTTTGTTGCTTTTTTGTCTCTTCAGATTCTTTGAAATGGTCTAATTTCCTTTGATTTCTTCTGCTGATGACAGGAACAACTAACCAAGGTGGATGTCGTCTTCTGGGGTGGTTTTGTCGCTTTTGAAGGCTTTTTGCACGTGAATATTTTGGGCTTTTTCTCTGGTTTTGCTGCTCTGGTTACGTGTTTGTCTGTTAAACCAGATCCCCCTTTCACTCTGCTCGAGCGTTGGTCACAATTTCTCCTGGTCATGGTTGGGATCACCTCTCAACTCCTGCAGGTCAGGAGTTTTCCACGTGCTGGGTAATATCGCTTGTGACTCTGAGCTTGTCCAGATGCTCTTCATTTATGCAGATATCCTCTGGGTTTTAAGATTTATGTTTCGGCGTGAAACAGAGGATATCCTCAGGGTTGTGATAGCGTGTCTCGCTTCCTGTCTGTTCTGGGAAATACGTTTTTAAATTCTTTTTCATAGAACTTACAGCAATAACAAAAGCAGGCAAAAAAAGAATACAGGAACAGAAAAACATTCATGATATATATGATTCTCAGTGCAAGCAGGTAATTTGAAAATGAACAAAGAATCTTTTGTCTGAAGTAATGATAAATCACAGTTAAAAAGATGCCAAATGGCCAAAAAACAACCCCCAGGTATAACGAAGCTGATGGAAAACAAAAAGTAGATCGGATAGAAATTCTTGATGATACTTTCTATGTGGCTGCTGGTGCTGTGTTCACATCTCGGGTGAGTCCCTGTGATGTGGATCTAGAATCTTGAATTGTTTTGTAGGCTACAAAATTGCAGGTACAGTAGAGTTTCTCTCGTTGAAAGCAGCGTTACCTAAGCAGTCACTTGTAGTCATTTATTTTTATTTTTTTTTTATCCAGCATGCTGGTACTGAAAATTTGGTTTTGTACCTGAGCAGCCGCAAAGGGGCTGCTTCAGGTTGGGTTTAGCGTTTGGATCACTGAAGGTATTTCTGAATTATGTCAGTTTGCTTATTGATACTCATTCCAAAAGCTTGCAGCATCTTAATTCTTTGTTTTACTGAAATCTTTAAAAAGTCTATCAGAATGAGCACATATTTATTAATTTATTAAATTGTAGCATTTCTGAAATAACAAAATAAACACTCCTAATTGTGACACTTGTGTGTGTTACATTTTTGCTTTGTCTCAATTCACATTGTAACTTTGTCTTCACTCAATACTTCTCTTTCAGGTCTATCACTTTGTTATCAGAAATCTATAGTAATTGGGATAATTTATGACCAAGCTAATTCTAACTCGCACAACTCCTGGTTCTATCAGGGCAGCACTCGCAGAATTGCAAGGTCTGGTTTGTTTTGGACTGGAGAGACGTCTGTGTGCGTTAATTGGGAAATATATATTTTTTTTATTCACCCAGCACTTTTAATTTGGGAGCCCTGTTAAGCACTGACTTTCCATCTTGTATTATAGGAACTGCTTTTTTCTGCTGAGGAGCTGGGCATCTCCGTGAGTCTCAGGTGGTGGGACAGTCACGTTACAACCCAGTTGACCTTATGAAAAAATACTGAGGGGAAGCTGAAATCCATTCCAGTGTCCTCTAGCTTTGTTCTGGAAAAGCTCATTTAGGGTGGAATCCTCCTGGCCTCTTTGATTCGCAAGGGCTGAAGCAGTGCAAACGCCGTTCTGTTTGCGAGATACAATATTTAGCCATAATGCAGATGCCTTCCCTCCTAATGACTGTGAATGGACTCCCCGTGAATGTGAATGAACGCGTAGAGAAAAATTAAGCTGCAGTTTGCTTGCATTATTGCATGTTTTACAACAGAATTGCTGCCAGTTGTGTGATGTCTTAAGTGTTTGACATCAGATAGAACACTGCCAGAGCATGGATTTTGATCTTCGTGTGCCAATAAAAAGTTTCACCTCTTTATCATCTTAAAATATCTTCAAGGATAGAGAGCTCTCTGTAGCTTCTGGGTTTAGGAAAGTTAACGTATAAAACCAAGGAAAAAGAGTTGATGCCGGTGTCTTTAAAAGACATAAACACATCCAGTTATGTTAACGAATACCCTCACTGAAGATTTAATTTCTTACTCGTTTTTAATGTTGTTCTCCTGTAACTAAACCTCCTTGGGCAGAACAATCCTGATCTGGCCAGCATCGCTTTGGTACACCTTATGGGACCTGTTCTGTTCTGTGGGGGCTTTCCAGCTCGGTGGGACTAGTGTCTCCATCCCTGTCTGGCTCTGTCCTGGGCCTCCGAGGTGAGGCCGTAGCCATAAGCTAGAGATGGCTGTGGTCAGCCTTCATCAGTCATCTTCCATCTTCATCAGGATGGAGGAGAAGACCAGGAAGAGAATGTAGGGGAGCTGAAAAGAGATGTTGTTTTCCAGGGAGAGAGAAGTGGTGGGATATTGAAGTGGAGAAGCTGATAGTGGTCTGTTGCTGTGAGTTGGAAACCAGCCCTGATTCCATGAAGGAGTTGGGAAAGCTGGATGGCCAGTGGTGGTAATTCTCCTGGGAGAAGAGGGGGTCTACACACGTGTGGTGGCCTCTGCAAGGGGGTAGCATGTCATCCAATGACTGCGGTGGTGGTTAGATGCTCGTGTGTGGATACTCGGAGATTTTGCTCATTCAGCTTTAATTTTTTGGTGTTCCAAGTTGGTAGTAAAGTAGCAGTTAATGTCATGTTACACCATGGTTCCCTTCACAAGAAGTTTGATAACAGCGAGTTGGATGTTAAACATCTCAAAGAAACAGGGGTCCTTTGTTCACCTCAGATGACTTCTCATTGTTGGGATTTTAAAAATAGGGTTGTTGCAATGGCATCAGTGACTTCCTCAGAGTCCTTGTGGTGGCACATTCCGGGGCTGTTACCCCCCTTTTGGAGGAGGTGGCTTTTAGGATTTGGAAACGTGAGTGGTGTGGTCACCAAGCTGTGTGGAAGGAAGGATAAAATCTCTCCTCACGGATCACCATGGGTGGCTTTATGCCATGCCTCGTCTTGGAAGTTTCAAGCAGAGCAGCAGGACAAAACCCCCCTCTGTGTACAGTAGGCATTAACTATTTCACGAGGATACCTGAACTTTGGAAGTCTTTCTCCATATGTACAGCTTTGTACTTGAAAGAGGGTTGAATATTGACCTAATTTGTCTTTTAAAAGGACACAGAGTTTTACTAGAATACTTATGCTATTGAACTAGACAAATGCAGGTGCTATTCCTTGGGTAGTCGGTGCAGAAGGTTGATGTGCTCTAAGATTTACTGTGCATCACCTTAGCCATCATTCCCATAAGTATTAATTTTAACTCCACTAATAAGAAACTGAACAAAAGTGGAATTATGAGTTCAGTAGTATTCTATGAAAGGTCAGTTGTTAAAAAGGCAGAGCCTGACATTCTGTGAAAAAGGTGCCTTCATTAATCATCCTGATAGGAGAGCGCAGGATATTCTTGACCAACACCCGTGAACCGCACAGCGAGTGCTCCGGGAAGGGGCGCTTAATTCTTTGTATAAAAACAAGGATTAGGTGAATGAATGTGGAATGACCACTTTTTAGCACTCTAAGGTTACTATTTCTCCATTCAAAATATAGAAAAATTAATGGAGAAAAATAACGGTTTTTATGAGACATACTGTCGTTATTTAAAAGTTTGTTAGTTTTATCTAAGCATATATTATGGGAATAATATTTAAAAACATAGTTTAAAAGAATACAAATATGATAATACCAAACACAATATTAATGTAATTTATAAAGTATTTATGACCTCTTAGAAGTATTCTCTTAATATATTGTTTAAATGCCCAGCTTTGTTTCACAATAATTCATCTCTGTAAATCTTGAACAGTTACTCCTGTATGAACCTAACAGTTTTAATTGCAATGTATATTTTTTTTCCTGTGTAAAATTCTTATATTGAATTATTTGTGTTTTTTTCCTTGTCCACCATAGCGATGGCAATTTTAAAGTTAATACAAATTATATAAATTATTAAATACGGGGCTAGTGGAACATTAATCAGTAGAACATCTTTATTGTGACTGTTCCTGACAGATTATGTTCACCATGATGCCCATTAATGCACTGTATTGTAAGAGCTGATGTCCATTACAGAATCCCCTTTGTTACTGGTGTCAGGTCTAATTCAGGGCAGCAAATCTCAGTCCAAGTTGAATATGCTCTTGATATTTGGTGGAAAAAATGCTATTTCGGAAGTGCAGGGTCTCATCTGTTTAATTCTTTCAAAGTTATTAGTCTGCGTGGCGTATACTGTAAAATGCAAAGTCTGCAATAGTCTTTTTGCCTTAATGTCATAATTTTGCATAATGGCTGTTTGTGCTACATTGACTAGGTCCATGGATTGCTTAACATAAGTGATTACATTTTCCTATGATTATAAACTCCCTCCATTAGAAATACTGTACAAAAACTTGTAAATGATTTGTTGTTTAAGCTTTCTACTTCATTAGCTACAATATACACTTTACAAGAGTCATTGTCTAAGAGTTAGTAATATTTGTAATGAGCTGTATAATATGGGCCCTTTTACTAAATTTAAAAACAGATGGTATCTGTTAACAACAGTTTATCATGCAAATTGAACCCTAGCAAAAATTCCTTTCAGTGGTTATGTTGCTGTAGGCCAAATCATGGTGTCGTCTTGTTTTGGTGTAATAGCAAAAGGGAGTGATTGTTGTTTCAGAGGGTTGTGACAGACGCAGAGTAATCCTGGTCAGAAACTCCCCGGGAAGTAGAAATTCAAGCCTTTCTCTCGTTGGAAAGATTCAGCTTTTCTTCTGTGCCTTTAACACACACTTTGCTATTTAGTTTCCAAATTTGTCATTTTTGCACATCGTGGCAGATTTTAGATACAGGTGATTTTAACTCGTGATTTTTCTCATTTAAGTTACGAAGCAGCTGTGAATGAGAATTTCCCTTTTGTGAGGACTTGCACGTATTGATCTGAACAAGTGAAAAGATCAGAGGATGTAATGTAGACGTTTTTCTTCCGTCTTTGAAAACGAAAGGAAAATTAGATCGTATTAAATCCAGCAGTCTTGAAATTATGCTATCCTAAGAATCACAGAGTCACCTAGGTTGGAAGGGACCTTTTAAGATCATCTAGTCCAACCAATGGAAAAAAAAAAAAAACAACACCCAAAACACACCACCCACACACACCACCCCGCACCCAAAACACCCCCACCCAACACTAATCGATATCCCCGAGCACCATGTCAACTCGTCTCTTGAATACCTCCAGGGATGGTGCCTCAACC
>JAOXNO010000002.1:38360005-38372505 GCA_028565335.1 Limnodromus scolopaceus
GTGGCTGCCCCATCCCTGGAGGGGTTCAAGGGCAGGTTGGAGGGGGCTTGGAGCAACCTGGTGTGGTGGGAGGTGTCTCTGCCCAGGGCAGGGGGTGGCACTGGTGGGGGGTGCTTTAAGGTCCCTTCCAACCCAAACCATTTTGTGGTTCTATGACTTAGCCTAGGTTGAAGAACTTGGTGTCTCTTTGAGTAACAAGCAAAACCAGAGCTGCTGTAGGGGAATTCACCTAAATATTACCTTTGAATGTGGAATACAATCGTGTGAATTCTCCAGCAGCAAAGCAAAAGCTATGGAACACAAAGTCCATACAGTTTTGTTGGTGGGTACCACATCTCTTTGGTTTCATTTGACTTGAAGAAGTGGACCTGTAATCTTCATCTCTCAGCAAAGGTGGTTTGGGGGGGTTGGATCTACAAAGCTGGAAAAAATCTTGTAGAGTTTACCCAGGTAAAAAGCAGCCCAAATCTGAAATTTCCTTAGGAAAAGCAAAGGGTCTGTCACCTGTATAGAGATGACGAGAGCTAATGTGATGCTCGCAGCTTTTTTTTGTTGGCAACGCTGGTGTTTGCTTCTGTTTTGTGAGATGAACAGCAGGTGATAAGGATTCGGGGTGTTCTGGCAGCAGCTAAGAGCCTGCTCTGACGAGGAGAAGAAAATGCAGTCGCTGAGGACGGCACCAGCTTTCGGTAACTTCCCTGTTGCTGAGTGAAATACGGGTTTTTCAACAAAAATACTGAAATGCTTCATTTCCAGATGGAGCTCACTGGTAGGAGAGGCCTCTCGGTAACTGTTAGTAACCTCCCTCTGAGTTATGCTTTGAATTATTCAGATGAGTTCAGCTGTCTTACAGAGAAATAATGAAATAGCAGCATTTTGTTGTTCGCAGAACTTCACTGAAGTTTCTAAACAAGGTGTGTCTTCCCGTGGCGGCCGTCGCGCTACTAAATGCAGTAGTAGTGGTTACTTCATGTTTACCTTAAGGTAAATATGGGTGTATTTTTTTATCTATGCTGCTGTTTGATCAAGTGTTTCTGTAGGAGACTGCCAGCGGTTGGAAGATAAACACCAGGCCAGAATACCTGTGTGAAGGCGGAGAGACTTTGCCTGGGGAGGGATGAGGTGGGCAGGTTCCCTCTGAAATACGGGTTAGTGTGGCACAACTCAGCCTTTCTGCAGCGTGGATTAAAATAGTGATGTTCTGATGCTTTCCACTAAAAAGGAATTCAGTTTTCTTTGCGTCTCCCCAGTCACAGCCCCACGGCGGCTGCTGCGGTCGAGCATCACCTGGTGTGAGGTTTGGAGGTCTGGGAAACCAAAGGGACCATTGATTTTGGGGGTGTTTAACAACACTGGCAGGTTAACTAGTTAACTAATAATTATTTACTCTTTAAAATTTGATTCTAGGAAAACATTTCAGATCCCTTTTTGGTGATGTCAGCCTGATTCCCTGGTTAGGTGAATCCAGGTGACTCTTATTTTTCTAACCCGCCTGCACACCTCTGCGGCACTGGCCTTCGTTAAGTTTCTCGGTGCTTCCTTGCAGAGGAAATAAGGTCTCTGTTTATCATCTAGTCAAATGCCTCCATCATTATTCAAGCTACACGTCTGAGGTCAAAGATACTATCGTGTTTTCAGCCATACAGACGACCCGATGTGAGCACTGGTTTTCTTGAAGTAAAAGCAAAGTTTGTTTTTTGTAGTGTAAAAAAAGGGGGAAGATGTCAAACTGCAGGTTAATTAGATTATTTGAAGTTAAGATCGGGGCTCTTGGTTAGAGCAGAGGTAGAGTCCAAGTTCATTTTGATTAGGGGTTAAGTGAGATGGAAATCTCCCTGCATCCGTCTGCGCTGCTGCCAGCCTGTCTGTCTGTCTGTCTCCGGGGCCTCCCGTACTTCACGGGAGACAGGGTAAAACAACCCAGTATTTTCCCTTGTACTGTGTAGTTTAATATTTCAATTAATACAGGTGGGTGCTCTGCTTAATTTTTATTTTTTTTTCCAGTAGGATTCGGTCCTTTTTCCCCACTCCATGGTCCCCTCACATAAAGTTTGGTGTTGAAGCAGTGGGGTTTTTTTTTTTCCCAGATTCGCTGAATGGGTTTTAAAGTGTAACACCCAACTGTTAAAATTATTGCATCTTTTCCTTCAACACCTTGTCAAATAAAATGTCTCATTACCATGCAAATAGAAATCGTTCCTGTTGCCAGGCAGGCAAAAATGTTCCCGTACAGATTACAACTTCTTGAACCCCAGCATCGTGCCGAACGCGACGCTGGGAACAAACACAACTTATTATGCCCCGGCAGCAGAGGGCTGATGGTCTGCGGGCGAGGAGGAAATGTCAGGCCGAGTCCTGAAATTTTAACAGCTTCATTCCCGTCGCAGCACGGGAGCAAGTACATCTAAGAGTATAAATAAGGTGCAGTTTTTAGCCGTTCGTGCGTCCTAAAGTTTAAGGATGTGGAGATAGGAATGAAATTTGATTTTGTTCAAGACGCCAACTCTCTCTTGCCCCAGGGACACGAGTGACTGCGGAGTTGGGTGTTGTATATGGGGTTTCCATGTACTAAAAACCACTTATTTTGTGGGTTCTGCGTGAGTATTTGTTTAAAATTTGGGCCTTAGGACCATCAGCCCATATTCCTGTTTAGAGATCAAGAACAACGTTTGTGTGTCTCACAAAACCAGTCACTTGGTGCAAGTGACCTGAACCATATGCTCGCTCCTGACTTAGTTTGTAAAGTCAAATATTTTGTGTAATACCTAATTCAGAGTAATTCATTGGCAATGAGTGGACAGTAGTTTGTTTCGGAAGTAGAACCATTTCTTCGGACAAAAGTTTGAATGATTTCCAAAACCTCAGCCACCTTTTTTTTTTTATTGCTGTTTGTTCTTTTTAGGAAAAAGTCATTTTGCATGCAAATAATTAGCAGTTCTTCTACTGGTGTCTAGTCTTTAATGTAAATATTTTAGCTGTCTGTCTTTGCTCTTCAAAACACTAGAAACGGGTAATTCATCCAAAATAAATACACAATTTTGAAGCTGATTTTTCAAACAGATGACTGTGAGGAGGTACTGGAAAGAAGCCAGGGGCTTCTCATCTTGTACTTCCCAGAATTAATTTCCTCAGAAGTGCGAAAGGCTACAATGCAAAATTAATTCAATCCACACTAAATGTTTGCATTTGCCGGTCGTGTTCTGTTCTTTCTAGAAATGTTCATCACCTACTTTCTCTAATTGTTTTTGTCTCCTTCCAATAGCAGAAAAACCCGAAAAGTCCTACACCTTAAAAAAACGCTGGTTTCCAGGGCTGGGTGACCTTTGCCCTTTCTTTGGAAGAGGGAAATTTTCCCAAAACTTGTCCAAGAAACAGTTTTGCATTATATGGTGAGTTTTCTTAAAAACCAACTGTTCCTTTCCAAAGCATCTCCCTAATGTTCTGCTCGAACTCATTCGTTAGGGAAATGGTTTTATCTAATTACAGTACAGCTCAGGGTTGTGTTTTAGAATGGGCAGATGGGATTTTGGGTATTTCAGGTCCCATGGACAAGGTCAATTTTATATATATCAAAGGCAATACCTGATGAAATGAACAAAAATACACCATAAAGGAAGATTTGAGGTACTCTGTCAGAGACTAAAAAAATTGCTCTAAATCTTTTGTCCTAGACTACTGTACAGAGATTTTAGTTGTGATTACTGCTTTTCTATAAAATCAAGTGCAATTTTAAATGATTTTCAGAGTATCTTCAGCTGCCGGCGTAGGTTTGAAATGGATAATACAACTTCATTCCTGATAAGACTTTTCTGTTAAGCTGCATTAAAATAGCAAATTTTATTGGGAAAGAATTGGCTAAAGGGATGGGATTTTTTCAGCTGTAAATATATGACAAAAGAGAGAGCTTTTTGTGTTTTCTGAGAATCCTCTTTGTTACAAAGTCACAGTTTGAAGTTCTGGATTTGATAACTGTAGATATTAATATGGGTTAGAAAGTCAGAAATCGCTGTGAGAGCCTTGTCCTCTTGAATCCCCAGTGCCAGAATATTTTTTCTGGGAAGCAAAATTGCCTTTTTCATGAAAGAGTCAGAGTGTCACCAACTCTGGATGAGTGCTATCTGTTGTCTCATGAGACTATTTCATGGAATTTTTATTCTTGCCTCCAAACTGTGGCACAGTTCCCTCTTCACCTCTCAAATTGAATGAAATAAGAATCTTTCTGTCTTAACATTTCAAAATCCTCCAGTACTTCCAGTCCCTCTTTGTCAGACACACTTGGGTATTTTTTTTTCCTTTTTATTGACTAAAAATAACTAGAGCATTATCCTCCAGTACGAGGCTCGGTGACTAAGTATTCAACATGGATTTCTGCTGTCCTTGGCTAAGGAACCTCCAAGGAACCTTCTGCCTTCAGAAAGCACAACTGTAGCATAGACCTCAGCCGTTTTCCGTAGGAGTCACTTGGTACCAAATTGCCAATGGTTGGATTTTTGAACCTACAATTTTCTGTGAAGTACCTGATGGTTTAACCCTGTGTGTATATCTAAAGTCTGTATTTACTTCCAGTTAATTCACAATTGTGTGGTTAATGGTAACTTCAGTCCCGCAAACTCTGGTCATGTGGTCTTCAATTTGCTGTTGAGTTTCTTGTTTCTACCGCATGAGACCTCAGCGTAGCGTGAGATTGGGCAGAGATTTACCTCTGCCACCAAATGAGGTGGTTTCAGATAAATAACTGAAATACGGAATCTGATACCAAACAAAACATTTGTTTTCTAAACATCTTGAAGATGCAGCTGAGTCCCTGTAGCGTTGGGCTGTCGAGTCGTCTCTCAGCGAGACCTTGAATTAAAGCTTGACTTCCCCAAGAGAACAACACTCTCTTGCCCCTTGGATCCCATCTGTTGAGCGCTAATAACCCTGAAATCTCAGTGGCCAGAACTCTTTGTGGCAAAGATTGTTTGAATCTATGGAGAAGACTTATTTCATATAAAATCCAGCAATATTAATGTCTTTCTGTAATTGCTTAGATGTTTATTTTGGTTAAAATGGATGCTCTATTAATAATAAGAAGATGCAGAAGGCTCCTAAAGTCCTCCGCAAGCAGAAACTCCCCTTCATGTGGTCAGAAAACCTTTCTTCCCAGAAGTGTGTGCTTTAATTTGAGCCCTGAAATGCAAGAGCCGATGGAGGTGGAGGTGAAAGGGAGGGTACTTCCAAGCTCAGGGTTTGTCAGAGAATGAGTTATGGGTGTCTCTTTTCTAAAAGAAAGCCGAGCTATGGGGTGGGTAGGACTGGTGGCAGCATCTGAAGAGGCAGCTCCAGTTGCTCAGAGGGGGTGGTTGCTGGGACAAATCATAATTAGTACTGTCACAAGAAATGCTTGGTGTAAATTCTGCTCTGGGTGCCGTAATCTGGTCAGAAATAACAGAAATGTCAAATTAGCATTGTTGGAGAGACACAGACAAAAAATCGTTTCAAGCTTCCCATGTTCCTCAGGCGGATAAACATTGGAAGGTAATGTGACATTGGAATCTGATGGCAACAAAGAAAGAGTGTAAACAATGGGGTTTTTTCCGATATTTGTTAGGGGGAGGAATGCGGGGCGTTCAGCTCCAGCAGGAAACCCAGCTTTCAAGGATGGGAAAACAGGGATTTCTTTCCAATTTTGTGACGGCCGTGGCCAGATGCAGAACTGGAAAGCTCTGTATCCCGTGCTGCTGTAACCCCAAATCACAAATAGAGCGGAATATCTGCCTTCAAAAGCAATGAACCAAATCTGTTGGAGTTGTCTGTACGTACCACTGTGTACAGGCAGCTGAGTCTGAAGTAAATGTATATAATTATGCACCCCTGAAAGATAAAATCTTAAGTGTAAACTCTGGCATACTCTTAACTATAATAGTGTGAAAAACACTGTTCTGAAGAGACAAAAATGTGTATTGGTGCATTTTGGACTATTCCCATATGAGCTACACAGGCAACATGAGAAGTGGCAGCACAACTGTAAACAGAGAGGCCAAGGACCCTGCGCCTCTGCTTCACAGCCTGCTCCAAACACCAGTCTTGTTATTCACAGAAAAAATTACTGTCAAAAAAAAACCAACCCACTTTGCAAAGCTGTAATAAATCCAACAGACTGAGCGTCTCTTCCTCGGTATGTTAGACGGAGGCTGTGTATTAAACCCAATATCCAGGATGCTTTGGTTTGCTGTATTTTGAGAAAGTCCGAGATTTAAATCCCAGGGTTCTTTTCTTGAACGTGTGTATATATATGTATATTTTTTTCACAGTATGAGGGATTTCTTCTCCCCGCTGGCTGTCAGAGAGCTCTGTCCTTTCTGGGTTTTGGGGGGCCGGGAGAGGAATTTTACAGACTTAAACTACATGAGCACCTTTTAGTGTTGATAAAGCAATTGCTGCATTTTCCACGTAAGTTTTTGTCCATAGCATACATATTCCAGTGTCAAGTAGGAAAATGTATTTTTTTAAATGAAAAAGGTCCACATTTTTCCTGTCTCCACAGGAAAGGTCCCAGAATATGGGTTTTGAACCTCAGGGCAATTAAATAGGTTCAGTGTCACTGAATTACATTGAGTAATCCAATCCTAAAACCTTTAACTGCCATAAGAGTTGGAGATACAGCGTTAAATTTTACTGGGGCTCTCTGTTTTAAGGAGAAAATTGATCTCTTTTTAGACTTTGTAAAATAGATTAACCCATAGGTCAGGTTTATCATACGGATTCAGATATATTAATACAACTTGCCCAAATGTAGAGACTCTGGTTGAAGTATTTGTATATCCTCAAATGGAGCTGTTCTTGGAGGGTGAAAATGGTGGTGATGAGACAACCAGGACACAAAAAGTCCTAAAAATTACAAATCCTTATATTTTCATGAAGATGATTTGTTCATGAAGGGATATAGTTTATTTTACAGCCAGGGAGCTCTGCCATCAGCATTTCCGAGTGATGTCTTCCCTACCCAGGAGCCACGAAGGGACCAGAAAACTTCTCAGGTGCAGCAAAGAATGAGTTGAAAAATATTTTAGAAGTATCTTAATTGTCCCCTGTCCCTCTGGCTTAAGGTGGGCTCCCAGATGCTGTCTTTATAGACTCTTTATGTTCTTATCATCCCCCTGAGGGGTGGGGTTTTATATAAACCATTTATATACCATTGCTGTTTTCAGATGTAGCTTCATGGATGTATTTCTATTACTTTATAGAAAAGTATTTCGAATGTACAATAATTGTGGAGAATTTCACAACATGTAAGCAACTTTTCCCAAAGTAAACGCATTTTAACATGGGTTAAGGATTGGTATTTCCTGATTTCTGGGCATGAAATAAGTTTATATTCACATGGCAATTTTCAAGATTCATTACAACAATTTATTTTGACTTTTTTTTACCCTAATCCCACTAACGTAAAAGAGGGGATACTCTATGCCCAGAATATTCACAGCGCAATGATACAATTGCCTCAAGTGAAATATCAGGCAATTTACTCGCTGGCATTCTTGATTCCCCTCCTGTTAACTACCAAGTAACAGTTTGTCATAAATTTGCCTTTCTGCATTTTAAGAATTCATAAGACTTTAAATCAGGGTAACGAGTCCCACTAAGATAAAGTGTTCCCATCAGGGAGACAAAGCAGAGTCTAGAACATCTGATGTCTGGAACGTATGGAGGCTTTAACTCCTCAGGCACCTCTTTGGGGACAAATGCAGCAAAGCTGTTGCTATGAGCTGATGTTTTTGTGACATGGGGAAAAGGGGGGAAGAAGCTCTTAGATGTTTATTCTGGTCCGGTGGTGTTGAGTCATGAGGCAAAGCTGTGAGATGGAGTAAGTGTGAGTGACTCTGGAGGTGAAGAACCACAGCCCCCAAGAAGAAACAGGAAAACTGGCAAAATGAAAGCAGTGCCCTTCAAGGAAACAGGGTTTAATAATCTGGTAGGAAAGTTTAAGATAAAACTGCTGGTATCTGTCCCTTATCAAAGGGGAGGGAAGTTTCAGTGTAGGGAAGAGGAAGAAGATGGGTGAAACCTGCATGGCTACGTCTCATGCTGGACATTCAAGGACCTTAAACACGAGAAAGAAAAGAAGGGCAGCTCACTTCAAAAGGAAGAGTACGAAAGGAAGGGCAGCAGTGTACAAGGGGACAAAAAAAGGAAGTAAGGCACAAAATCAGATGGAACTAGCAAGAGACATAGAGAAATCGATCGGTAAGTACATTAGCAATAAGAAGACGACCAAGTAAAGCGTTTGGTCTGCTCCTTGAGGGAAGCAGGGAGCTATTAGCAAATGAGACTGAAGTGTTCAATGACTTTCTGCATTTGTTTTCAATTAAAAGAAAAAAATCAAAAGTGAGCAGATGGTTAGCACAATTAATACCAGCAGCAAATGGGTAAGATCTCAACCTAGGAGATCTACTGTTAGAGTCCTGCCTGGTTTAAAAGGCCTGATGGTTTTAATCTGAGGATACTTAAGGGACTGGCGAAAGCACTTGTCGTCACACCAGCAGGCACTGGTGGAAATTCTTGGAGGCTGGGCGAGTCCTCAGATCAAACAGGGAGAAGCACATAGCTTCTACTGGTGTTAGAGGGGCCTTGGGTAAAGCATAACATTAACCTAGGAAATGATAAGACTTGGTTTTTCTTTGTTTTATTCTGAATTTTCTATTGCAAGCAGTTGGATGGTGATAAGGAAGGGTGCAGCAGCCGTTGTGGATCTGGAAAATTATGGTTTTATCAATTTACTTTTTGCACATCAAGTTTTTTTACATAAGTGAGAAGAGGAAGATGTTTTGATTTTTAGTAAGACTTCGGACATCTTCAGATGGCATTCTTGTTGCTGTCTAGAGAAATGGCTTGAGCTAACAAAGTTCCTAGATACGTGTGGCATCAAGGTGGGGGGGAATGGAGGGGTTCTACAAGGTACAGCGTTTATGAAAATTCTCACATATAGACAAAATAATCTCAAAGCGTAGAATCATGGAATGGTTTGGGTTGGAAGGGACCTTAAAGCCCATTCAATGCCACCCCCTGCCCTGGGCAGGGACACCTCCCACCAGACCAGGTTGCTCCAAGCCCCCTCCAGCCTGGCCTTGAACCCCTCCAGGGATGGGGCAGCCACAGCTTCTCTGGACAACCTGGGCCAGGCTCTCACCACCCTCACAAGACTAATCAACCAACACATACAAGGCAGACAACTTTCAAGGAGTCCTCCAGCAGGATAAGACATGTGAATGGTGGATATGAGTTGCCACACGGGCATGTGAAAAGCCAACGGTGAGAGTCAGTGAAGTCCCGCTGCCCTGAGAATAAAGTGCACTGTCCTGGGACACGGAGAGAGAAATACACACAACTGAGTCCAACCAAAATTAGATCAGTAACGGCTTCGGTGAAAGCCATGGTCGGGTCTAGAAAATGTTGTGTATGGAGGGGAAAAAAAATCATGAAGTGTTTTGAGGTACCTCTGGGAGGAGGACAGAAGGATTTCAGTTGGAGCAGGAGAGTTCCCACCAGGAATCGCAAAACCTCTGCTGATGTTCTGGAGCCAACTGGCCAGACAGGTTGGAAAGTCTCTTCAGGGGAGGGCTGGGAGGAAAAGCTGCACAAGGCTGTCAGGGAAAAATGCCTGTGTGTCTGATTCTGCATTGGCATGACTGATTTGGCAGAAGACTTTCCAAATTAACTTTTTCTAGAGCCTTATTTTTCTGTAATTCTGTAGTTCCTGTGTTTACTCAATTGGTAGGATTAACGTCTTCTACGGGTTAGTTGGATCTGATTTGGTTTGCTTTTTATCATTGGGATGACACTTACTTGAACCAAAAATACAGCTTTATGACTAGTCCAGAATTATATTTTGCATTTAATTTCCTAGCTGTTAAGCTTGCTACGAGGAAGCTAAAAAGTTTTAAGAAGTATAGGGGGAAAGAAAAAATCAAGTAAGACAGTGTAAGAGAATTTGTTTTACTGGATTATAGTGCTAGCGGTTACTTAACCCATACAAATTATGACGTGTATCTCAGAGTGTAGATAACGTACCTTAAAGTACCTGGTGTTTAGGTTCCTGTAGAGTTCTACTGAAAATTAGAAATGCGTATTTTATGGTAGATTACCACATACATTGCTGTGTAACCGGTTTACTTTCTGGCGTCACTGTGCACAAACACCAGCAGTATATAATGCTATCGTAAAGTGAAGTGCATAGAAAATGTGTAGAATTACTGAGCCTATCGTATATAAATACGGTGCCTTTCTTTATCATCAGTATTAAAAGCCATGTGACTTCTTTATTGGCACAGTATGATTTTGACATTTAAGGCTTTAACAGTCTTAAGCAGGCTTTGGTTTGACTGAAGTTGTCCGTCCAACCCAACAATACTTTTTATTTACCACCGTGTGTGAAATCTGCAATGAAATTCTGCTAACCCTCAATTAAGAAAAGGTTTAATTAAAATTCTCAATGCAAAATCAAGGATTTAATTGGGGAAATATTAGAAATAACTAGCAAGTAAGGTTAACAGCAATTTCACAATTTTAATTGTTGCAGGGAGTGGTGGGAAAGCCTCTCCACGTGTGTGAGAGAATCCAGTATTGGTCAACATCATGGTGTTTGGGGAGCTGCTAAGAAATATTCTGCAAAGAATGATAACGTAGGGAGATGTTCTGTCTGCCATGGGCTAGAAGCCTCCTCCAGTCTCCAGCTCGAAGACGCAAAGTTGCCGGTAGGTCAGGCGTGGGTCTCTCTTCAGGGCTTGTAGTTGAGTGTTCTCTGAGCCTCCTTTTCCGCTCGTTGAACCAGTCTGAAAACCATCCATTACTGTAATTAGGTGATGTATTTAGAAAAGAAATTAGTTAAATTAGATAAACATCTCCATTGCTTCATACAGCGGGCATCGTCCAGGGCACTGGACAGATTTTATTGTATTCTGTAAAAAGCATAAAGAAATGCTGGATAGAAAACTGACCCCACCAGTCTTGGGCTCATCTGTTCATGTGTTCAACATGACCTTTCAATAATTTTGTCAGCCAGTATCCACTGCATACGTCCCAGTAACTCTGTGTAAATTAGACTGGTCTTCGGTGGCTTTCAGGTGGCATTTGGTCACCTGGCTGAGGTTGCCAACCAGAGGGTGCTCCAGAGACATCTATAATTTTCTCAGAACCTCTCTCCAAACTCCTCACCCCCAAACAAAACATCTCCATGTTTACTTGAGAGCTCTTTTCCGTAAAACTATGTTGACTAGGAATAGGTTTTCATTTATTTTGCTCTGGATATTAAATTCTGTGAGTTTCCCTTTCCTCTCGGTGTTTCCCTCAGCTTCTCCTCTGGGTTCACAGAGGTGGGTTCAAGCCATGGGAAAGCCTCCCTTCTCCAGTTCCAAGCACTGGTGCCACGTTGGTGTTAGTCAAAGTAAATATAACCAGATATTTCTCATGGGAATTGAGGCCACGCTTAATTTTCTGTAAGTCAGTGGCTTTCTTGTTTTTTTCCATTAAAATGAGATCCAGAACTGTTAGCGCTTTGTATTCTGAAGGCCCAACTTCCTGCTTATAGAGAGTCTGAGAAAATCTTGTCATCTATCCAATGGGATGTTTTTCGAATGTTGCCCAGGTGGGTGGAGAGTTGCCCATGAAGCCCTTGGCTTCTGCACTGAGATACATTTAAGGGGCCCGTTCCACTCTGCAGCCTTAGTTTGTGGTTGCTGTGACGCAGTGGAGATGTTTAATACCTGTTCCCCCCCTAAAAAGGCAAACCTTTGTGCTCTGCATCCCTCTCCTCTCAAGTATTTAACCACTTGGGCTGTTGATTCAATTTCCTAATGCGGGGGGGGGGGGAACAAATCAGCCTTGCTTCCCTCCCTTTTCCCTAAATTATACAGTTATAATTTGATTTTCTGGTGCCTGGTGACCTACCAAGACAATGCAGTGCTCCTCATCTTTTTTAAGGGGCGAAAGGGAGTTTTCTCTTTTTTCTGGTTTTTGGTTTTGTTTTGTTTTGTTTTTCCCTGCAACTTGGATTAATCTAGTCTAAAACAAGTGAGGGGAATCTCTGGGGGCGGCAGGAGGAACATATCCCAGCATTGTGTATGCTCTTGAAAGGAGCCTTGTTCGAGTCCGAGGTTTCCTGACACTTCACCGCAGCAGGAATACGTGATACCACAGCACTTGCTGTCTGAGTGGCCGCTGCAATAAGAGCAGAATCCAGGATTGTCACAGCCGTATATTACAGCCGTGGAAATTCCGTGTAGTTCATTGGTCCGTGACCAACAAAAATCCCCTTGGACTAACAATTAATCAGGCTCTGGTGAGCCTTTGACTAGCAATAGTTGCAGATGTCACCTCATGCAAGAAGTTGAGGCTTGGCCTTGCACTAAAGGGAAAAAAAAAAAAAAAAACAACCAACAAAAAAGCTTTTTCAAGATGTGATTGTTTGACATTTTCTATAATTTTGAGGCATTGTAGATTTCACAACTGAATGTATTATAAGC
>JAOXNO010000002.1:38377505-38386124 GCA_028565335.1 Limnodromus scolopaceus
ATAAACTTCTGCTGGATATTCTGCCTCGTTACCTGGGCTTTTAAACAGCGTCTTGTCAATATTTGATTTGTTTTGTGAAGCATACAGGTTCTCTGGGCGGTTTGTGCTTGCGTGTAACACGTGAGGTCAGTGACTCTACCCAAAGAGATCTAAAGCGGGTTAAAAAAAGGTAAAAGTCATCTGCAAGTGAAAAATTGAAATGACATTTAAATCCTGACATAAAGATTGGAGTTAATCGCGTTCCTTTAAAATGACCCCTGGAGAATGGCGTGCCAAAGGACAACACAGGTTTGAATATTCCCAATTTGAAATGAAGTGACCGAGATTTACTCTCCAAAAACTCTCTCTGGCAACACGGGCCAGAATAAAACCATGCCATGGGAGGGAGAACTTCGTGAAGGTGCTTTTCGTCTCTGAAGTGGCCAAGAGGAAGAGGGGAGGTTTGGAAGCGCCAAGTCCACTTTTTCCGTGCAATTAATGCATTTAAATACACTCAGATTTGGGTCCTGTGGTGCCACCCGTTAGCACCCCTGCCCTCCGCGGAGCCACACGGAAGGTCAGGACCTCGTGCGGAATGCTTTTTTTATATATATATATATATAAAAAACAAATTGCCAGTATTGTTCATTAATTTCCATCTTGGAAATGCCATGTCAAGGCTCCCAAGGAGCTGGCGGTGCCAGTGTCCCCTGGACAGCTTCTCACCATGGTCCAGTGCGAGTTCCTGATGAAATTACAGGTGCAGGGAAATGCAGAATTAGAAATATATCTGATGTTGCAATACTTGCGAAGCTATAGCTTTGTTGATGACAGGACAATTCCGTTTTTGACAGTTTAATTTACTGTTGCCAGTGGACAAGAGCAAAAGGAGAACGCGGGGTTAGCCACCTGCCCCCTCGCACCGTGTTTCACATGCTGGGTTGCAAAATCATGACTCCCCTCAACCTGTCGGGCTCAAATGAGAAGGTTTCCAGCTGGGGAAATGGAATACATCAGTGCAGGTAATATTGCCTGACCTCATAAAACAAAAGGAAAAATTGCAGATTCTGACAGCCATTATGAATCTTGTATCAGCATCCAAAGGGCTGCGAGCCGGGCTGCGGCACGTGTTTGTAATAAGGGGGTGGGGGGGGTGGGGAGAAAAACACAGGGTTGCCACGTTGGCTCACGATACGGAGCAAAAAATGTCTTGTCAGTAATTCGTTCGGGGTGTTAAAGAGGCTGTTGGATTTCCCAGTGCTTCGTCTGGAGCAGCGTGTGGAAACGGGGGGCTCGGGGGCGGTGGGAGGGGACGGGGACCCGCGGAGGGGTGACAGCATCACCTATTTTCAGCAAGTTTTGTTGATTCGGACACGGCTGAGCCTTTTGAATCATGCATGGCATAAAAGTGCATGTTCTCTTGCTCTTAAACTGGCTAATTTGGTGTTTGAAAGCCTTTGGACTACAGTGTTTTCTTCAAAACCCTAAGTGGGGTTTATTATTTCCATTTAAAGAAGTAATTTTATTGAGTACAGTTGTCCTCTCCAATTCCACATTAAGTTTTCCTTCTCTCTTAATTTCCTGACCGCTCATGTTTTTCCGTCTTTGATGTTGTGCATTCATCCATCTCGTTCCTCTTTGGGTTTCCTTGTCTTCTTTATTGCCAGAAAGTTGTGAAAATGAGCGTTATCTGAGTGATTTAGAAAGTTAAGGATGGAGTCAGTCGCTGGAGAAGTCTGTCTGTGCACTTGGAACGCCTGGAGTTTCTCCCAGACTTGCCCAGGTTGGGCTGTGTTTGGCGATGCAGTCGCTCTGGGTGGGAAAAGTCTGTTAATCAGATGAGTTTACTATTTTTAAAGTTTGAAAGTCCAGTTTAAACGATTTGAAACTGTAGTTTAAACTATTTTAAAGCTTGAAATTCCTCTTTTCTCTAGACTTTTGTTGGTTGGTTTTTTTTTTTTAGCCTTTCAGTGTAAAGGCTTCTTGTTGCTATTTCGAGGAGACAAGGGCCGTTTCAGCACGTCTCTGGTGGGGGGGTCTCAGTCCTGCCCAGGTAACGCCGGGTAAAGGTGCCTCTTCCTCTGCCCTCGGAGGAGGCTGTTCCCTTCCCCGTTTCTCAGAGTTCTAGAGAACCACCCTAGCAATAAAATTCTATTTTCTGCATCTTCTTTTCTTACAAGCTCTCTTTTTTTTGGGGGGTGTAGCTTCAGTGCTCGGTGTCTCTGCACAGACCCTGCTGGACCGTGCAGTAGCTCCATCTTGGGCTGGACGATGGAGCGAGCATCGCTGAGGTGGGGTTTGGTGGGGTTTTTTTGACTCTTTGGGGAATAAAAGCGCTTTTTTTTCTTTTTTTTTTTTGCCTGGGCTAATTGGGCTGGCGTATGTGCGGGCAGGTTATCCTCGCCCGCCGCCGGGATATTTACCCACCTCCCCTCCTCAGCCGGAGCCTCGCACCGCGCTCTCGGCCGCTTTGGGTTTGCTGGAGCTCGAGTGCACTTGAATTAAATTGCGGCTCACGACTGCGCCGAGAGCGGCGGGATGCGGAAGGGAGACGATGCCGACGGGGAGGGCACATCCGTGGCACCCACGACCCACCAGGAGCCGGGGACCTCCGGGTCCTCCTCCCCTAAACCAGGGAGAGGTACGGGGGGAAACTGGGGGGAGAAACAATTCAACAAGGCAAATATGGGAGCTGAGCCTAGGAAATTAATTATTTAAAATTTTTTTTCCCTTCCTAAGTGAAGATTAAGTTCTTAAAAATGTCTAAAATACTAGCTTTTTTCATTCCCGAGGATTGTTTGTGCAAACAAGGTGAAATACATATCTACAGTAATGTATAGTGATTAAGTGTATACAGCGTATAGCTTTTAAGTGATCTGAAGGGTCTTGGATAGGACAGCAGCCACTACAAAAAAAAAAAAAATTTAAAAAAGTCAGTGAAAGAAAATAGAGGGTGTTTGAATACATATAAGGTGCTAAAATTCAGTGGGACATATGGTAGATTAGAGGAAAAGGTTATCCAAGAGAACTGAAAATGGGCCAGAAAGAATGAAAAACGTTAAATTACAGAAGGATGCAAAGCGCAGGCTTTCGTGTTCAAATACTAGGTTTTTAGCCACTCGTATTAAAAATGCCACTGTTGTCTACAGGCGGCTCTGCCACCAAAGGCAAACCTGAACTGGTGGTAACTGGGTTCCATCATTAATTGAGGTTGGTGTCGCTTTTGAGGTAATTAAAGCACAAAGATGGAGACATTAAAAAAAAAAAAAGGTAAAGGCTGGAAATACCCCATTATTAACCTGTGCCGGGAGGTGTCCACTTGGCTGCGTTACCTGCGGGTGTACCCAGGGCTGAGGATCTCAGCCAGGGTCATGGGCACCGTTGTGTGGGTGGAGGGACACAAACGCTTTTTAATTGTAAATCTGCTCACTTAAGGGGAAAAGGTCTGTGAAAACCAAATTATTATGGAGAAAGAAAAAAAGAATAGAGTTGGGATTCGTGTAGGGACAAAGAGAACTGGAAGCGGGGAGGGTAGTGGTGGTGGTGGAGAGAGGAGGAGGAGGAGGGTGTTGGGCACCCGGAGGAGGTGGATGCACCCAGGTTTGCTGCAGTGCCAGGTGTGACCGCCACTTTTCTGGTGATTTTGTGGACAATCTCTGCCATTGTCCATTCAAAAAGGCGTAAGGCTACTAACCGTAACAGCCTTACGGTGGCAACTTCTATATTTGCAGCTATTAATAAGTCACTATTCCATAAATTATCATTTAATGTCTTCTGCTGTCAGAGAAGAGCAAGCCTGGCTGAATATTGATTCATTGATTGATTCAAGGCTGAAAATATTGATAAAGGTTTTGAGCTGCTTTAGGAAGGTGTTGCTTTTCTCAAGTGTTCATTTCAGGGGTTTATTTCTAAAAATAAAGCTGGGAGTGGCGAGAGCCACTCTTAAAATTCAGGGTTTTTTTTTTAATTTTTTTTTTTTTTTTCAGAGACTGAAAAAATTCCCCTCAGGTGGATGGGGGTGCCCATTAATGGAAGGGAGGACGTCCTTTTCCCCTTCAGTCACTTCCGTGCCGCGTTTGGCATTACCGGGTGACCGCCTCTGCCCTTTTTTTTAGTGTTTGTTTTTTTGATTTTTTTTGTTTTAACGGCTGAAATGGTTTGCAAAGGGGCCACCTCAGGTTTCTGGGCTTTTCACTCCCCTTTTGTGTGAGACTTGTCAGCGCCCGAGCCCCGGCCGTGACATGCACAGACCGGCTGGTTTTTCTCCTTCAGATCAGCGGCTCTGGACAGCTTCTCTTTCTCTGGCAGCCCCTCAACCTGCTCTGTCTTGTCATCTCCGAGTTCGATATCTGCTGCTCTGAAGGAAGGGAAAAAAAAAAAAAAAAAAAAGGAAAGTAAAATATGGGATGGGTTGGACCATTGTATTTGGTCTTTTGACCCTCCATGTTGCCCATGAGCAGTGAAGGATAACTTTTGACAAGCCATGTCAGATGTGACAGGCAATCTAGTTGGGTTGAGTGGAAATGTGCTGTACAAGTTTGAAGCCTTAGTTGGGGGCATTTTCCTGGTGTTCAGTGCATTTAAATTGACACCAGACCTCGGTCGTTGCTCGCTGCAGAGCCCCGCGTCTCCAAAGCCTGCGGTTTTAGCAGCTCAAATGGAAGCCTTTCATATGCGTTTCGCATCTCATTCCACCGCGCCAATGCAATATCAGCCCTTCCCGTCTTTCTAGTTTCCCCATCCCTCAGGAGCACACATTAAATTTAGTTTTCATCTGTGAGTATGTTTGATTTTTATTTTCTTGTAGGCGGTTGTGTTTTACCGTTCCGTGTATTTCTGTGTTTCCTGAGGTCATCTGGGCGTGCTGTGCGAGACAACTCCGAGGGCTCTGTTCTGCTGGAAGTCGTTGAATATTGCGAATTGTTCAGAGCGGTGAAAGAGCCTTGCTAACCTTGGAACGGCTTTTAATTAATTATTCAAAATTAATTATTTCAAAAATTCAAAAATGTTGATAGTAGAACTTTTGTGGGAAGCACATTTTCTGCAACGTTACAGAGGCTTCAGTCGAGATCTGCTCTTACGGTGTTCCTTCCTTAACGGGCTGTGACGTGGAGTTCTGCTTTTATTTAAATTCTCATTATAGGTGTGAAAAGCTAATGGGTAATGTTCTCCTCAGTAGCCTGTTGAAACCCAAAGTCCACAAGAGCTGTTGACCTGGCTCACTCTGATTTTTCATGTTCTCTTACCTTCTGGGAGCATCCAAGCTGCTGATCTCTTGCCCTCTAACGGCATTTCTAGCAAGGTTCTCCTCTCTCATTGATACCAATGGGCAGCAGCAATAAATTATGAGAAATTACATTTCAGGTGCTCCCATTCTCTCCAGCCTGGTCTCCCAAGCGATTCATTCCCCTCGTGCTGCATCTCCGTCCCCGGTGTCCCAGGAGGATGTTGGTTCGAGGGGCTGGGGGTTTGGTTCGAGGGGCTGGGGGTTTCCAGCTGATTCTCCAGCCGCAGGGAAGGAAAAGATGCTTATTTTCTGTCCCCCTCCACTGCTAAGCCACGCTCTTCATCATCTTTTTAGCTTGCTGATGAGTATTTGGATAGTCTGACGTTTAAAAATGATACAACTTATGGAAATGAGTCTTTGGGCCTTTTTTCTGACCTCTGTTAAATCTCAGCTGCAGAAACTGCTTTTTTCTTGTGCAGCTGCAGGTAGAGGCAATTGGGGCTTTTTCAGCATCTCTATTCAAGCCAGTTTTGAAAACTGATCTCTAACTGTGTTTGAAGAAACCTTAATCTTGTTTAACTTTACATGACTTATTGAACTGCAGTAACGCTTGGCTTCTCTTTCTATTTTTGTAACAGTCCTGACCCACAAGCTCCTGGAAGAGGCAAATCCAAGACCCACACCAGTTCTGGTTTTGAAAGCATTTTTGGAATGTTGTAGTGAAAAACCACACAATTTGGAAACAAGTTTCTTTCTCTTGCTTTTCAGAAATTTTGACCAAAGATGTTCCGTGTCTGGAGTGGCTGTGACTGGGGCTTCCCTTTAATCACTGAAGCCCTTCCCAGCTTCCTCCCTAGCATTTTCATTCCCTTAAATCACAATTAATTAAATAATCAGTCATTCGTAAGAATAAAGGTTCTTTCTTGCCACGAGCAAATAACAGTCCCTCATTTTTCAGAGCCTCCCACCAACCTGCCCAACGCAGTGGGAGAAGGTGCCGTCATCCATCCTTGGTGGTTCTCTGCTTTCCTGGTGTTCCCAGAGACGCGTAGGGAAACCATCTCTGGGTGTCATTCTGTTTAATTTGAAGTGGTTTAAAGACAAGTACGTTACTGATAAATGAGTAATTCTTCCATGGATATTGCTTCAGATGTGGAGCAGTTATTCCTTCTTGCTTTGCCCATCTCTTTCGGTGATTTGTCTTTCAAAAACTTGATAGGTCCCAGCTTGTGAAGAACTTCAGTGCTTTCAGAGCCTTTAAGTAGCTGAAGGATCATCTCATTCCCTGTGTGAATAGCAGTTTTCATGTAAAACCCCTCTGTGAGGGAAATAATAGTTCCTTACTCAACATAGAGTTAATGGAACTCTGTTGTGGTGTCCTGTCTGCTTGTACAGCTCTTCTGCTGATGGGCTTCTTGATCCTTTCTGTTAGAATGAGTTAAATCATTTAATGGCATAAAAGACTTAATGTTACACGAGACAGAAGAAAATGCTCAAAAAAAGTAGATCTTTTTCTTGACTACCTTTCTGGATGAGTTTTTTCTTTAGAAAATGAAATCTCTTCCAACAATGGTAGAGTTATTTGAAATTTCAGGTGGTGATTTCACAAAACTTAATTCTTCCTCTGGACACCTAGAAGACATCTCTCCTGGCCTCCAGACTACAATCTATGAAACAACTCCAGCATCAGGCAGAGATTGGAAAGGATGCCTTTTGTTTGCGTAAGAGGAGCTCTGGTGTGGCCGTGTCGCAGGTGTGCAGTTTTCTATGGGAACCACCTCTATCTACCGAAAGCGCAGAAACAATATCATAACAGGTAAAGGGAAGTTCTGAATCTCTCATGAACAAGTCTGGTTTTCTTTTTTGTTTTTCTTTTTTTTTAATTTTTATTTTTTGAAGTTGAGGGGGAAGAATAACAGAGGTTCATCTTTGGGCCGTACGAATTATTCAAGCTGGCTGTGTGGGCAGGAGATGATGTCCTGTCTTCTGACGTGATAAATGTCTAATTTAGCCTGTACAAGAAAAAGGTAGGTTTTTTCCCTCAAAACTACCCTTGTTGTGGTAGTAAATACAAACTACGTGTTAATGAAATATAGTGCCAAGAAGAAATACAACGCTGAGAAGAGCAGGTCTCTGTGCTGGTACAGTGCTTTTCAGTCATGCCAGCACTTCTGGGCGACACTTCTGGGTGTTGTGGGGTTTTTTTCCCAATATTACTGATTTGTTTATTTTTTTCTTCATACTAGATGTGATTTTCTTCATAGGCCATTCACGTGTGAATTAAAAACAAATTAGACTGCTGGGTCAGTTAAGTCTTAAAAAAAAAAAAGACACAGAGTGAGCAGTTGGCAATAAACTTGTCCTTTTTGGCACCTGGAATAAAAACAGTAACATAACAGTACCTTTATATAGCACATAAAAATATAATTCAGGATAAGAATTCAGAGGTCACAGCAAGTGGTTAGCTAAATAGCTCTAGGGAGTTAAAATAGTTTGCTTATACAGAGATAAGGTGATATTTTATGCAGAAAGCCTATGTGTGCTTCCAAAGCCTGATGGGTTTATACGCAGTAAAACAACTTTGAAAATAACGTGCAGAAAAAGTGAAAGAAAATAATTTTTGCAGGTTGTAAAACACATATACTGAAACTTAGGAGGTGACTAGTTCTGCTCTGCTTGAAAGCGTCCCTCATCCTTTGCTTTAATTAGTGAATTGCGGCCGTATTGCTTCCTCCCAACAGCTCCCTTCGTTTCTTGGGCCACACATTGCTTTTCTTGTAAGGTGTCGTTCTGCCCCAAAAGCCCGATGGTGTTTCTTGGCTGCGGAGACCTGGTGGTAGAACGTTTTGAAGGTGTAAATTCTCCAGGGGGTGAAGTTACTCCCCCAGTATTTCCATTTGACTGCTGGACTTCGGGCTCGTTGGGGTCCCTCCTGCCCCTTGCCACCTTCCAGCAGTGGTTATTGGCATGTTGGGGAAAATCCAGGGGGATTCCGAGCGGGATTGTGATATTAACTTAGGAGCAAAAGTCATTCCCATGTCTCTGTTCACAAACCTTTTTTACCTTTGAGGGCTGTTAAAAACTGCCATCCTTGGTAGTGCTATTAGTGAAGGCGGTGTGACAGTGCTGTGGATTTGGTGGGGTTTGCAGCAGGACAATGAATGGGATGTACCCAACAAAGTGGGTTTTTTGAATTTTTTTTTTTTTTACTGCTGTTTGCAGAGCGCCGGTACAAGGGGGTGTGTGTCCATTGTGAGGAGGTTTAGTCTTCTGTTCTTGAATAGCTGCTATTGAAAATGCGTTTACCAGAATGAATACATGTATATAGAGAGAAATAGAATGGTTTGGGTTGGAAGGGACCTTAAAGATCATCCAGTGCCATCCCCTGCCCTGGGCAGGGACACCTCCCACCA
>JAOXNO010000002.1:38413904-38427970 GCA_028565335.1 Limnodromus scolopaceus
GCCCTTGAACCCCTCCAGGGATGGGGCAGCCACAGCTTCTCTGGGCAACCTGGGCCAGGCTCTCACCACCCTCATTTAAGTTATTCTGTCCTAATTTAGGAAAATTATTTATTCTTCTCTAATTTAGGAAATAATTCCTAATTCAGCCTGGTGTGCTTGGGATCACGATTTTCATGATGTAAAATGTTCATTCCCTCTGAAAGGAAGCTGAGGTTGCTCTCGACAAGGTTGGCGTGGGCTGGAGAGTGGGGTTGCAGTACAGACGTGAAAATTCGAGTTCAGAGGGCATAAATCAGGTGTCAGGGTAAACCATCTTTAAATCTGGTTTAGAGAAATTGCGAGGCTTATCTTTGCTTCTTCCCATATACTTATTTAAATAAACTGGGTTTTAGCATTCAGCTGGTTAGGGCTGTCTTTTCAAGGATGTCTTTATTTGGTTTTATGTGTATATTGTGTGCTATATTAATATAGGTGTTTGCCAAACTAATTTGAAAAACATTCCAATGGCGATTCCAAGTGTTTTTGTGCCCGTTGTCTCCAGGAGCAGGCACTGCTTGCCCTGTGGGGGGACACAACCTTGTCCCTGTCCCCAGCAGGCAGAGGGGGTCCGGGCAGCCTCGGGCTGGGGACCCCCCGGGGCCCTGCAGGGCGTGGGAAGATGGAGCAAAGAGCTCGATTCTCTCCCCCTGTAGCTTCAAACTACAGTTTTTCAAAGCCAGTGACAATAATTCCGATTAAGACAATTAAAGTTTTTATTCAGTTTGTTTATTGCAGTATTAGTAATCTGGAAAAGAGATTTGCGATAATAATGCACATTTTTTTTTCTACTGTTAAAGAGTTTTATTATTCTGTCCCTGCCAGAAAGCACATTTTAAGAGCTTGGATTCAAAATTAAATATGACCTCAGTGTTTTAAAATACAATTACAATAACTATCCATTTAGTAAGTTTTTTTCTTTTGCTTTTGACATATGGTCAATATACTTATGCCAGTTATTAAAGACATTATTTTGTGCTATGCTAACTCTTTAGCACAGTGCAGCTGCCGGAGTAAATACAGAGCCACGGCGAGGGACGTCGAGGACGCGCATTACGTGAACTGCTCCTTGGGTTAAATTACTATAGTGTCTGTACATAGGTAAAGAAAAAAATCCACCGCGCTTGATAAGAGAAATTTATATTATTTATATGGAACAGAACAAACCAATTTACAAGAAAGGCACTTAAGTGGGGAGCTTATTTATTAATGAGTGTAGTACACAAGCTAATGGGGTTGTAATGCAGATGCACCTAAAGCTCAGAGGACGGCGGTCTCCAGGCGCCGCTCACCACTTCAAAAGAGAGAGGAGAGAAAGCACGCTGGAAAAATATCTCTGCGCAATTCCAAACGGAGTTATGCAGAGTAGATTTGTCTGTCTCCTCTTCCACACAAGGGTGGTCTGTCTGTGAGCGTCCCCGTCTCTCCTGCCACGGGACGTCAGCGGGGTTTCAGAGGAGGAATGAGCTGGTGCCAAGGTTGTAAATCACAGCTCTCACTGGATCCCACTTTCTCCACCCCACTTTTTCCTCCTCGGGGGAATTCGCATGCTACTGGAAGGTCCCATCAGGTCCACATCCATCTCCTCTATGTGGGGAAGTCCCAAAGCTCCTGGCACCCAGCAGCGATGCTCCCGGGGCTGGGGTTTGCAGGAGGGTGGGAGAAGCAAGGGGACATGGGGGCCACGGTGGTCCATGAAGGGGGGAGGTTGTTCCCGTTCCAGCTCCTGTATTCAGTCTTTAACGAGCTTCTTTTGAGGTAGCAGTTTATAGACTCTCATTTCAGTTAATTATAACAGCAGTTTTTTTGAAACGGTATTTTTATTGGTTTTATTGATGTGCCCTACTGTTTTTCCAATCCTCTGATTGGGTTCTGCTTGGTTACCTGGGAGAAGAAAAAGCTTTTCTCCCCGATTCGGAAGATGTAGGGAGGTGGGCGATGGGGGGGCCGATGCTTCTGGGTGAGGGGTCCCAGGCAGCCCCGGACCCTTCCTGAAGACTCCTGGGCTTCCCACAGCCCACCTCCAAAGAGGTGACCTCCAAAGAGGTGATCCATGGCAGTGCAGCGTGTTGCAAACAAGAAGGGCTGGTGATTCTTGCTTACAGGGAAGGAAAATACTCTGTATTTTCTGTTCTTCCTGCCGTCCTAGGGTTGTATTTCTGGTTTTGAGGCCTAATTGGTAAGAAGTGAAGCTGATTCTTCATTTTAGGAAAGATCTGCCAGTGCATGTGGGAGACAATCTCAAAACCCTGTAGAAGAGCTTTGGAGAGAGTATATTTATTAACTGTGCTGTGTTAATTGGCATATATTAGTGGTTTTTTCTGAGAGTTCTGTTCTCAGCCTACGTTGACATGGAACTCTGGATGATGACTGCCTGCTAGAAACCCAGATCTTGACAAATTTCCTGGTGGTTCCATCTGATGCCAGTGTTCCTGTGGTTTCTGAGTGTTCATACCTGGTTTAAAAAAGAAAAAAAATTAATTACCATTTCTTTGTGCTGATATTAGAAGCTTCACAGTAACATGGGGAGGGTCAAAGTGGCCTGAGGGGCTTTGTCTGGTGGCTTTCCTTTGTCCCACACAGCTCCTTGGGTGTGAAGTGCATCAGAAAAGACCTCATTCATTAAATGAAAATATTTTTGGCATTTTTTTCATGCAGAAGATGCACAACATCCCTGGTTGTGGCAGGAGCGTCCCTGCACACCCATCTCTGCCCTGATGGGACATGGGTGGTCCTCACAGGAGATGCTCAGAGGGCACAGACTGCACTAAGACCAGGCTGGGAAGCTGCTTTGAAAAATGTCCCGATGATCTGAATTCTTAAGAGGTGCCTGATTTATCTCTGTCTTAATTCATTTTAATAGGCTGGACTATCTGCAGGTGCTGTTGATTACAATTCTTGGCACTCGCTTTCATCTGGAATTCATGCACTAACGCGCATCAAGGTGGACATCCAAAGTCAGAGCCCACTTCCAATAATTCAGCCTCGAGTTTTCCTCCTTCGATTTTCCCATGCACCAGTGGAGATGGGAGACCCGGCCCTTGCAGTGTAAGGGTTGTAATGTGTATTTTAACTGCCTTATTTTGGGTTTTTTCTTCTTAAATCCATGCACAATTGGGATTATATCTATCTTAGATACGTAGAAAAAATTTAAATTTTACTTCAATAGCAGTTAGCAACTGCGTTATGGTTATGAGGCAGTAGAGGTGAGTTGTGAATAGAGGTGGTGGAGGTGATGCTACGTGGCTGTTGGGCAAATAGTGGGGAGAGCGGTGGTGAACACCCTAAAACAGGAGCTTCGTGGGACGTGAAGGGACCCCGGTGCACGGTTTAAGGGTCCCCTGCAGCCAGCCCTAGCACAGTTAATTGCCTGTGATAAAACCAACCTCGCAAGTCTGATGGGAGAATCCTTTTATATAAGGAAAAAAATGTTTTGTAACAGTTTCTTGTAAGTGCTAAAATTAACTGACTTTCTTTTAACCTAATTATAGATAGAACTGATGATATCACCTGCGCTTAATGTTGCCGAACATCTCGGGTGAGGGTGTGCTGCAGCTGCCTGGAACTTGGCTGAATTTTTGCTTTTCGCTTTAAAGCATTTCACGCGAAGCATCTGCTTAATTGTTGCTGGTTGAGGGTCTCCTGGGCGTGTGTTTGATTTCCCCCATTCTCAATCTAGAACAGGTTGGTCCTCTCCAACAAGAAGATACACAGAAATTGGAGGTTTTTTTAATCTTTTTGAGACAAATACTCCAGTCGTTCTACTGCCAAACCCACTGATTTGAAACAGAAATACTTAGGAATATTTTTATTCTCTAAATACGGCCCTGCTGTAGGCCTTTCAAAAGCTTCATTCATAGAGAGGGAATGGGTCTCTCTGGGGAAGGAGGTCTCTGGGCTGGTTCTGGGGCTGAGCACAAGGTGATGCAGCCTCACGGTGCTGATGAGCACCAGAACTAGCTGTAGTTTTGTTGACCTGCCTGAATGACTTCTGCTGGGACAAATGAGGGAGAAACGTGCAGGATGAGATCTGGAGAGAAGAAGAATTAGTTTGGAAAATACATGGTTGGGAGGCAGGAAGAAAGCACCACTTGAACTGGTGACCAGCCCAGAGGTGGACATTACCCTGGAGGAGTTCAAGGCCAGGTTGGAGGGAGCTTGGAGCAACCTGGTCTGGTGAGAGGTGTCTCTGCCCAGGGCAGGGGGGTGGAACTGGATGGGTTTTAAGGTCCCTTCCAACCCAAACCATTCTGTAATTCTATGGATTCCCTGTAGCGCAGTAAGGTTGGAGAATGAGTAGTACTGAGATGGTCCATGCAAGGTGACTCCAGGAGGATGGGTGATGGCCAGGGTAGAAAAAGGTGAGAACACTGAATCTGGGCAATGTAAGGAGAAGGAAGGAGGTTGGCATGGAGTGTACAATGAAGCAGGGCTTGGGGCATTGGGGCGCACTGCAGAAGATTGAGGTGGATGAAGAACCGTAACTTCTTAGTGGTTGTCCTTGCACCGTACTGTTGTTTGAACAGAGATCTGTCCGTAATGAGATACAATTCTCTGAAAAAACAATAAATACCTTCAGGAAAAGTTATCCAGGACCACACACATGCATAGCATTGTTTTCCTTGAAGGTGTTTCTTGTGTCCCTGGGACAGTCATCGCTCGCCGATTGCCGTGTCTCCTCCCCGGTCTCATGGTCCCGCATCCCAGGGCAAGATCTCCTCTGAAATCTGTGTCTCTCTCTACAGGATTCCAATCAAAACTGTAATGGTACAGGGCAGTGAGCAGCATTTAATGACCTTCAGTGCTATCACTCGAGTCTTGGGGCATTGACATTGATTTTTCTTATCTTGGCATGTGACGACAGGAGTCTCACTCCCTTCTCTGAAGCGTTTGCTGGAGGGCACCAGGAGCTGGGAGCGAGCAGCTTTGCAGGCACCAGGGCTGCCCACGGTGATGGGCTACCTGTGCCCCTTCCCTGGGCAGCTGTGGCTTGGCACCTGGATTTAGCATCATTAACTGCCAGAGCCTGGAAAAAAAGGCCTAGGCCATTTGGATACCAATGTATTTTACTCAAAAAATGCATCTATTTAATTGGAATTTGTATTTTAAACCCAAATTTTTGTGCAGGCGCTGCTTTTTCAGGGTAAAAGAGAGGGACCGTTTTCACGCGGAATTTCTGGCCAGTCAGATCCGTCAGAATTTACATCCTCAGTAACAGATAAAAGCAGAAAGGAGAAAATATTGCAGAGGTTGTATGGCGAGGAGTACGTCTTAGTTCTGAGTCCTCGTACTCTTCCATAAATGCTTCAATTTGCTCTTAATCAGTCTTAAAAGCGACTGCGGTGGGGTCGTTCAGCAGGAATTGGGGTGTTATTTCTATTTATTGCGGCTCTCATCCTTTTTTTTTTTAATCTCTTACTACTGTCATGCAGGCACTTCATTTGTAAGAAGCTAAATTAAACTATGTGAGGATGTGCTTCCCCATGAATTCTAAACCTAAAAAGCCGCTTTGTTCCCTGATTTGGTTGTGGGGGAAGAAAAGCTGCGCCGCAGACATGCGGCTATTTGAACTCTTTATTTGCCACATTTACAATATTAATAACACTGTTTCTAGAAGTTGTCACATCAAGTAAAAGATCTTCATTCCAGGCTGTCTTTTGGGGCCAAATTGAGACTGGATGCATGCATTTAATAAATTGTAGTCTCAAGTAGTCATTTTTGTAAATAATTAGCTTCGGTGAAAGAATAAGTTAGCATATTGTATGCATCTAATGTTGCAAATGTACATACAGCAAACTTTCCTATTAATCAACAGTCAAGCGCCGTAAGTTGGGTCTCATACATAATGAATTGTTCTTAAACCTCCTGGGTTTCATTGATAGAAAAATAAGAGAAAACACAAGTGTAGTAAGCTTTTGAATAAAATTTAACGAGATTGCTGTGCATCCTGTAATCGTTTTGGAATCATTAGAGACCAGATAATTCATCTGCAGTTTTGGGGTGGCTTTAGCCTTCATCTATCAAAGAAAGACTATTTAAATGACATTTAGGTGCTGATAAAATGCATTTTTATTTAATTTCACAATGAAAGCTTCAGTAAAAATGCCAGCCAACTCTACATTTATTATGTAAAGAATAATGCTGCATGACTGAGTCTCATTTTAATGTTAGTTTTTGTGTTGTAATCATCACTGATTCTTCCATTTGAAAAGTAACACGCAGCTAGTTCTCTAAGGAAAAAAAAAAAAAGACTTGGTAAGACAAGCACAGGCGTAGATAGGTGTGAGAAGGGACGGTCGTCCCTCGCTTTTCAAACAGTGCAACTTTTTAGCCAGGCCTGAATTCTGCTGACTTCACACGCCTGAGCGTGGTGTGGAGAGTTGCCTTCAGTTGTTTGCTGATAAAATAAGAAAATGCCATTTAAAAAAAAAAAAAAAAAACCAACAGTATATAACCTTTTAAATTATATTTGTTCCTTGTACCCATTTCATGGCAGGAGTTTACCATTCATGTCCTAGAGAATCAGCAGTGAATTCTCCTGCAAATGTAATATTGTACTTTTAGGTGCTCTTCACGATTAACGGTACTAATGGCCCTAAGCCATGGAGATGCTTCATCCACCTGATGTTTCCCAACTGACCAATGGTTTTAATGGATGCTCACGGCCAGGAGACATCCCAAACCGATGGTGGCTTCGGTTGGCACAGGAGCCTGTCTGAGAGGCAATATCAGGAGGACAGGGAAATGTCCTTGGGCATCAGCATGACATCTCCTGGGGAAAATGACCCAAAGACCATTTCTTCTCACTGGTCTTGTACCACTTAGAGACCTTCTGCTGCTGGCTGATGCTCCAAGGATGGTTTTGTACCTCAGGTGACTCGCAGAAGGGTTATGGCTACATCCTAAATCTAAGTAATTGGGCAATATTCTCAAAAACGTTTTCCTCTCCACCCATGGGCAGATTCACAGTCACAGAATGATGATAGGGGTTGGAAGGGACCTCTGGAGATCATCTAGTCCATCTGTTCCTTCTGTAAGATCCATTTCCATCAGCCTGATGCCAAAAAAACCCTCTTTTTTTTTTTAACCCTGGCACAAGGCTAAAAGCCACGCAGAAGTCCACCCACACTCCCCATCTTGTCTGACGTTAAGTAGCTCTGCAGCCTCCAGGAGAGCCACGTCTAAATTGCTGTCAGATCGCATCAAGGCACCTCCGGCCGGCGAGCGGGGCTGCCGGGTCACGTCAGAGCCCATTCGTTACAGCCGGGGCCTCTGGTCTTTGTCCCTTGGCAAGAGGATTAGCGTGACAGCCACATGGAGCTCTTTACGGAGGGTCACCCAACACTTGGGGAGGTTGGGCTTCAATTACCCACCGGGGCAGCCGCCGAGCTGGGTGCGACCTCGGCTCCAGGAGTCTCTCTCATGGGCTCCCCATTTGGGGAAGGTTTCTGTAATCCACACCCTGCTTTTTTTTTTTTTTCATTTTGAGGGGAAAAGAGACCTTTTAATATAAGATACTTGCAGGGGATTTTTTTCTTGCTGTTTTATTTCTGTCCCCCTTCCCTCCATTACTTTATTCCCATCAGAGCCTTTTTCATCCCTACTGGACAAAGGGTAATTTTGATGACTTTTTGGACCTTTTTAAGGCACTGACTTATAAGAAATCAAATGGCCAAACATGGATGTGGTCATTCTGAGGGTGGTGAGAGCCTGGCCCAGGTTGCCCAGAGAAGCTGTGGCTGCCCCAACCCTGGAGGTTGGAGGGGGCTTGGAGCAACCTGGTGTGGTGGGAGGTGTCCCTGCCTAGGGCAGAGGGTGGGATTGGATCTTTAAGGTCTCTTCCAACCCAAACCATTCCATGGTTCTATGATTCTATGGATTTTGGTGTTGGTTTTGATGAAGGCAGGCCAAGAAAAGGGTTTGGTGGGATTTTGTGCCACCTGCATCATGAAGAGTATGGCTGATGATTGCTTTTACAGCATCCTGGTCATAACAGGATTCAAAACCTCTTGATTAGGATGAATTTATTTATATTTTAATACAAAATTGGTTGTTAGTGAACAAAAGTGCTTATGGTTTTTTTTCAGGGAACACAGTGGAAAAATTATGCGTGCCCTTAAAAAACAGAGTGATATGTGGTTGAGTGTCCAAATATGTTTATTCTGTACATTCCTGAAGATAATAAGATATCGCAAACCCAGTGATGGCCAGTACCATGTGTGCCACGGTGTCAAAACAGTTCGGTTGGTAACAGCCTGGGAAAGACCCACATTTCCGTGAGAAGAGATTGAGGTGTTGTATGTAAAAACATGCATTCCAAATAATTTTTTTTTCCTATTTCTTTTTTTTACTTTAGGTCCTTATTCCTGCTGTTATCTGAGTGGAACTGTTGTGGTTATTAGAACAATGTAATAATGACTTATCTGAGTCTGCCCTTAGGTACCGGTGGCCCTTTGCTGACTGCAGGAGGAGTTGCATTGGGAGTTGCAATTTTTGTTTGTGTTGGGGAGGTTTTTTGGTTTTTATCTCAACCAAATTGAAACAAAGGGGACTTTTCATTAGCTGGGCACCTGTAGCAGTCTATAAACTCTCCTTGGGCAAATACTAGAGTTATCAGGGGTAAGATATTCAGGTTTGTGTGGCAGAGGCAGAAGAAGTGTCTCTTATGTTATGTTCAGCCAATCAATTACATTTGATATATACAAATATTTTATAAACATACAAATAAATATATAAATACGTTTGGGGAGCCCTTACAATGTTCTCGTCTTTACCTTGAGAAGCTACCAGCTCTTTAGCTTTACCCCAAGGAAGTTGCCAGCAGAGCTGTTGTGATATATTCTCTTTATTTTAAACCGTGCTACCCAAGGTCTATCTTGCAATGTTTTCCGTTAAGGTTTATTAAGGATTTACTGAGGCAAAAAGTAGTGGAGAAATAAAATAAATAATTAAAATCATACCAATTTAGAACATGGCTACCCACTGAGGCTTCTCACAGCATTTCTCTGGTTTTCATAATGGTTAAGCTATTTAGGATGATACCGAAGCCAATCTGCTGCTTACATGTTTGTTTTGGAAGCACGTTAGAAACTTCCAGTTCTTGGCAAATGGTTTGGAAGGAGCCTGTTAAACTGAAACAGGTGGTGTTTCTGCTCTTCTCCCCCTCTGCTAAAACCATCTTTTCCTCCATTCCATCCTGTGCAAACATAAGGAGTCACAGAAGAGACCCATCTGGGGTGGAACATCAGGGTGACACCTCCCAGCTGCCTGGAGGCACGACCCAGTGGCTTCATTAGTCTGATCAGTCTTAAAAAAGAGCTGTAACGGAAGTAAATGTGTAGGATTGCAGTTAAGAATGGCATGGAATAGCTATCACATGGGTAAGCTGGAGCAGTAGGTCTGCACCTGGGCTGTGGTGGGTTCTTGTGCCGGGGATGACCTTGTGTCTCTCTTGGACTTCACCACCACCGAGAGCTGAAGGCACAGGCTGGAGATCTGCAGCAGCAGTCCTTCCCTGGCTGAGAAAAAAGTCTCATTTTGAGAGACATCCAACTTAAAAAAAAAAAAAATATATATATATATATTTAGATGTCTGCTTTTTATAGCTTAAAACAAACATGTTTTTTTCTGTTTGAGGAGTGTGTAGTTTTAACTGAGCATCGCATCGCGACGCCGTGTAGCTGAGTCGGTCACTCGCAGCTGAACATCCATTTAACACCGCCACAGAGTCAAGCCAGACATCTGACTTCCTGCACCCAGGGCAGAGCCTGGCACGTTCCCACGAACAGAAAGTTTCAGTTAGAAAAACCCAACCTAAAGTCCCTACATTAATGATTACACGTTGACCAAGTGAAAATACAAAGACCTCCATTTTTTGAGGTGCCCGGCAGCACCCAGCACAATTCGCTGATGAGGACAAGCGCAGTGACCGTCTCCGATGAAAGTGTAAGTGATTTAAATAAGACTACTGGCTTTTAAATAAATGCTTCTCGTTATTCTAGCCACATTGCAAGAAAGGTGTCGGTGCTTTTTAAGGAAAGATAAAGAAATTCTCCAGGGCAAAGGTAAAGTAGTTGGATTTTTCACACCTTCTGTTTAATTTCTTGCATTTTTAGATGAATATGTTTATTTTATTTTCCTGTATAGAAGTAAAAAATTACATCGTGTTGAATCACAGGTTTAAGACCTCAGCTTTTCGTTGGCAAAGCACAGAACACATGGACACTTGGCTGTCACCTTGTGTGCTGGTGGCTTTGCAGCCTGGAGCAAGTCCCATCCTCTGGACATCACCAAAGGCAGGACATTAAAAATTGTGGGTCCCCTTTTTCCTGTTGTTCATTGGTAAAGATTGGACACAAGGGGTTAACGTGACTCTTAGGTGGGTATTTTTCTCTACTGGTGCACAGCTAACCTTTTTCCTGTCCATCTTGATGTTAGAGGTGCTCAGAGCTCAATGCATGGAGTAGGGAGTTTAGAGACCTCCCAAGAAGCCTGATGTTGAGCAGAGGAATTTCACAGCAGAGGGGAAATTTCCCACGATAGAACTCACCTGCTCTCCCTTTCTTCTCATGAATGTTTGGAGACCACTTTTGCCTTTGCTTTTTGAAATGTCTGTGTGGTTTAGTCGGGCCAAAGCATGGCTTTGAAGCCTGAGAAAATCCTTTAAAATGCTGCTGGTGTTTTAAGTTGAATTTTTAGTGCCATGGTAGTTTGTAGAAGGAGCTCTGCTACGCAACTTTGGGAGGAGAAAGGGAAGGAGGGCAGGGAGGGGAGGAGGGCGGGCAGAAGAAGACACCCACACATCAGTGATGTTCATTCTTTTTTTTTATTAATGCTGTCAAATTCCCAGGAATAGCTGTTACCATTTCTAGCCAAGCAAAATTAATATGAAGATTTATTTTTATTTTTTAACTTTCTGCCAATTTGAAGCTCTCAGCATGTAAGTTGGATACAAATCGACTTTGTATCCTAGAGGAAAAGAAGTCAACGCGTTCCTAAAAAGCAAGGCATTTTCCTCTGAGTATTCCTTTTCCTTGCAAGGCTTTTCCTTTCTTGACCAAGGTGGAGGTGGCCATGGAGGTGGCCATGGAGGTGGTGAGCTTTGTGAAAGCATTTGGTGTTAAAGTGGTGGGAGAACGGTCGCATCAAAAACATCTAGAGATGTTCAGCAGTGATGAGACACTATTCTTAAAAGCAGTAATTTAAAAAAAAAAATTAAAATTAAGACTTCTATCCAAACGGTCCTGCCAGGGAAGGCCTGGTGGGAGTGAGGAATGTATGTGTGATGGCAGGAGGAATGTGTCCATGCGTTGGGAAGGCCGAGCCTTGCTATGGTAACGCAGCAGGTTCCTGCAGCCTCCCAGCCCCAGAGATGGGCAGAGCAGCTGCTGTATCATGTCTTCTGGAAGAGACTGATGGATCTTTACTCTGTTCCTTGTATTAAATATGGAGCTAATGGCCTGATGGTTGCCTTGAAGCTCCAGGCAAAGCCCTGATCAGGCCGCGGGCCAACCTTGGTAGCTCCACACCTCACCAGTGCTGGTGTGCTGCTTCCCAGCTGGTTTAGGGGGAGAACAGTGGGGTTTGGGGCCTTTCTGGAGCAGGAGGAAATTCTGATGCCTGCCTGAAATCATCAGGCTGGGGCGGCTGGGGGCTGCTTGCCTGCAGAGCAGCGAGGAGACAAAATCTTTGGGTTTTATGGTGATATTACAGTCCAAATCATTTCCAGACTCCCAAGGATGTGAAACAAGATGATGTGAAAAACATAAGGTTACTGGAGTTTTGAGTGCTTTCTATGCTCTTCTGGATAAATGGAGCAGAAAAGTCTACCAACTTCTCTTGGAGATTTCAGAGGCGTTATTATAGTCTGTAGTTATTACGTTGTCGTAGCTCTAACAATCCACAGTAAAACTGAGCCATATTCTGCCGAGGGTTGTACATGTGCGGAATAACGGATTATCCGCGGCGTCGAGAGCTTGGTTTGAGGTCCACATCGCAGGTATTCGTGCAAAAAAGTTTATGCACAGATTCTCACTCCTTATTTTTAACCAAGAGATTATTAAATAGGAAAATAGCGTAAAGTAGACATCAGTTTTTTAAAGAAAGTTGATAGCACTTTACACCCGCACAAACAGAAAAAAAAATAGAAAAAAGAAAAATCAAAAGCATTGATTTGGTAAATAAATGTAGAGAGAGAAATAAAATTACACTTAATTTCTAGCCAACTGGATCCAGAGCTGATTCTTCGTTTTTGTTTTGCCTCTGTTCCAAGCCATCAACCTGTATCCTTGTGCGACTGGAGTGTTTTAGTTGTCCAGCTCTGTGTCCCTCCTCTTCTCCGCCGCTTCCTAATCAGTAATTATGTGCCCCTCGGTGGTTAGCAATTAATCAGAATCTCCTGTCAGGGAGTTGTATGATTCCAGTTTGCCTTGGTTTGCTCTTTCCCCATTCCTGGGTGGCAGAATTGCTCTGGTTTTCTCTTTCTTCCATTGTCTCAGTTTCTCCTGTATTTTGGTATTTTCTCTCCCATCTCCTGCTTTGTGGCACATCCAAGCTCTCACCAGAAGACTCTGCTTGAGTAGGGTTGAGTTGAGTTTTAGCAGCACACTGTTGAGAAACGTCTTGTTCTGGAGTCTGGCTGTATTTCCAGCTCAAGGGAAAAAGCTGGAAATACAGCTTTTCTTTTTTCTGAGAAAAAGAAAACCTTAGGAGGGCTCATCAGTGATGCTTAAGGTTCTGGACATGGGAAGACAGCTGGCAGGGCTTTCTGGTTTGGCCATCACCCTTGATGTTGTCTCCTTTCTGCTCTTCCCATCATTTCTCTTGGGTGCATTCCTAACGAGCTCTGATTTTTTATCACCAGAGTTGATCATCAGTTACCCTGGAACTGGTCCCAGCAGTTCT
This sequence comes from Limnodromus scolopaceus, assembly GCA_028565335.1. NCBI lineage: Eukaryota > Metazoa > Chordata > Aves > Charadriiformes > Scolopacidae > Limnodromus > Limnodromus scolopaceus. The sequence continues at coordinate 38,426,844 of JAOXNO010000002.1, forward strand.
GAGAGACACCCACCACACCACGATCTCATAAGGGTTCATGTTTTCATTGCTGTCATACACACGTTGCTCTTCCAGAGGGAAAGAAGAAATAAGTGAGAAGGAAAGAAGTACATTTTTACTTGCAGGTGCTTTCTGTTTGTTTGCTTCGCTCTTCAGTGTCCTGCAAGCCTGAGCTGCCATTGAAAATCAAATGAATTCTCAATTGCTTCCTTCCAATTCAATAAGTGGAGGGAAGCAGAAACCTGCCACCGGCGCTGGAAGGAAACGGGGCAGAGGAAGGCGCGGGATCGGCAGAAAGACACTTCCTTTTCTCCTTTCCCCAGGGAAGGTCCCCGGTGAGACTGGACTGCGCCCTTGGGGGCCATGGAGGAGGACCCTCACCTCCACCCGCCCTGGTGGCACAAGGGTGGATTGTCTCCCATGGATGGACTGGGGTGGTTTCCTTGCACCCTGACGTTTCCCACTTACACTCGGCATTTTTCTCTCAACAATTTTTATGATTTTTTTCACAGGTGTGGTCACTGCGTTTCTAGAGGTGACGAGGATGCGTTTCTGTTGTTGCTGTGATGAATCTGTTTGCCTTTCTCAGAGCAGAAGAAGGATGGTGCCTGACTCCAGATGGAATGCTTTTGAGATGATATATTTTCCTGCTAATGTAGAGAGTAAGAATATTCATTTTTACAGTTTTTATTGTTGTAATTTTACAATTCTCTCTCTCATCAGGGCAGAGTCCTCGGCCACCTGGGAGGTGTGCGAAGGCGCGGAGGAGATGACGGAGCCGCTGAAGCAGTGCACAGCCTGGCTGCATGCCTACTTCTGCCAGCCAGCAAGGACGGCGAGCCTGCCCGTGCCAGCCTTCCACCACCCGCTGCTCCAGCAAGGTCTGTGCCATGGGCCACCCATGTCCCCCTGCTCCCATCAGCCAGGGCGGTGATGGCTCCCATCTCCATAATTCTTGGTCAATAGCAATCCAAGTCATAGAGTGGTTTGGGTTGGAAGGGACCTTAAAGATCATCTCATTCCAACCACCCTGCCCTGGGCAGGGACATGTCCCACCACACCAGGTTGCTCCAAGCCCCCTCCAACCTGGCCTTGAACCCCTCCAGGGATGGGGCAGCCACAGCTTC
>JAOXNO010000002.1:38459998-38475740 GCA_028565335.1 Limnodromus scolopaceus
GTCCTCCCAGCAGAGGGGCTCCAGCCCTCCCAGCATCTCCGTGGCCTCCTCTGGCCCTGCTCCAACAGCTCCATGTCGTTCTGTTGGTGGCCCCAGAGCTGGAGGCAGCACTGGGGGAGGTCTCCCCAGAGCAGAGCAGAGGGGCAGAATCCCCCCCCTCACCCTGCTGGCCACGGGGCTGGGGATGCAGCCCAGGGTGCAAGGGGTTTCTGGGCTGTGAGGGCACATTTCCAGGTCCTGTTGAGCTTCTCATCCACCAACACCCCCAAGTCCTACGTGTGTGACGCTTTTAAGACCTCACATCACTTTTTATGTATTAAATTTTCTGTCCAGACTTATTTTTTCCTAAGAACTGGGTTGGTCTTCCCAGTGCTCGGTGCCGTTCCAGCTGGTAACGGCCCCGTTGCCGCCACTGCCCTGTCCTTGGCCATGGCCAACGCTCTACCGGGATGGTCATTGACGTGTCTCCTTCCATCCCTGTCCCTTCTGGTCTAATGGCCTGGTTCAGCGGTGGATTTATGGGTTCCCCTTCCCCTCACCCTTCTTTTTGTGTGTGTTTTTTTTTTTTTTTGCAGATCCCAATTATCATCCCGTGCCACAGGGTGATCCGCAGCAGTGGGCAGAGCGGCCACTACGGAGGAGGAAGCCTCATGAAAGAGTGGCTCTTGTCGCACGAGAAGCTGCAGAGAGAGAAGTGGGCGTCTTGATGGGGCTCGGCTGGGCAGCCCCCACGTACGCCCTGCTCTCGGCTCCTCACAAGCTCTCCCAGCACCCGGCAGATCCCAGGGAAAAATGGTAAATATTTGAGTGACATATAAATATAATGCAACATCCGGAGTGAAATGTGCGGTGGCACCACTATATTAAAAAAGCGGGATGCGTCCTGGGGGATGCAGCTCGTCTGCCCTTTCTTGTTTTTACATTTTACAGCAGAATGACTACAGCCGCCCAGGCCTTGTTGTGCACGGATTTCTGTTCCCATCTCCAGCCCTGTTTTGTTCTATTTTTAATGTCCATTAAAGCAGGGATAAGGGAGTGGGAGGGAGGTGGCGAATGCGAGGTGTGAGCCTCCCCCCTAAGGAAGCCGCCAGCCCCGGCTCGTCCCTGCCCACCCTCGTCCCCCCCCGAGCCGGGAACTGGGATTTATTTACCCCGACGGGAGGGAACAGAGCAGCCCGGGATGGGTGGAAAAGCAAACGGCTGCTGAGCTGCTTGTTCCCGTTTTTTTTCTGTTAGAATTCCAAAAGACGGGAATAAAATTTTTGCCCCTGTGAATGAGAAGCAGCAGAAGGGACACTGCTGGCAAATTGCATGAAAAGTTTGTTTTAAATAAGTTTGATTAGCGCAACTTGGGCAAAATATTGAACAGCCCGTCGTAGTTGCCTCTTCAGCAGCAGCACGTTTCCTTTCGGCGTTTGGGTTTTTTTCTTTTCCTTTAGATTTTTTGCATTTCTCTGTTCAGTGAAGTTTTATTTCCCGCAGCCTCTCTGTAGGAAGGATTTGGGTCTTCAAGAGATATTAAAGCCCAGTTTTGAGGTGGTTTAAGCAGGGTTCTCTGCAAGTACGAGCCACCAGAAGCTGAAATTTTCAGTATGGGAATCGTAAATTCTAACGTGGAAATACTGATTTTTTTTATGTGTTTTATCATATTTTCATAGGTGTCTCTTTAGAAAGGCCATTGCTAACCGAGAAATTATTGCGTTCCGATGCGTTAGTTAATACAGCATTATTGATACCCCAGAATTACTTCAATAAAAAAACTGCTTTGCATGTACAAGTGTCTTTGTGTATGTTTATAAATAAAACACAGTATATGATATATGGAGAAAATAAACTATACCCAACTGTACAATATAAAGCTGTATTTTTATCAAGGGTTTCTGGTGGCAATATAAACCACGAAAGCAAAGCTCAAGTGGTTTGTACGTGTCACCAGAACCCCGAGATAAAAATATAGCCTTATAATATGTACAGTTTGGGTGTATTTTATTTTTTTTTTATAATACATGCCACCAACAAAAGAACACGGCAGCAAACGTAAACTTTAACCTCTCTCACATTTGCATCCTGTGCTAGTTTTTTCTGGAGGTGTCGGCTTTTCCAGGGATGTATCTCTATTTTTGCAGGTAGAGCGATGCTTGGCGCGGGGTTCCGGGCGGCGACACTGTTCCGAGGCAAATTCCTGCTTTTCCACAAAATCCTGCTCTGGCTCCGAGTTTTTGTGGTGGGAGCAGAGGGCACTGGATGAGTAGGGACAGGCAGGGATGGAGCAGGAGGGAGCAGGATGGGATAAGGCAGGGATGGGATGGGCCAGGGATGGGGCAGGACAGGATGGGACAGGGATGGGACAGGCAGAAGGAGGCCAGGATGAGGTGGGGATGGGGCAGGCAGGGAGAGGCAGGGATGGGAGAGGCAGGGATGAGCCAGGGACGGGGTGGACAGGGATGGGAGAGTCAGGGATAAGGCAGGGATGGGGCAGGCAGGGATGGGGCAGGACGTGATGGAACAGGCAGAAAGAGGCCAGGATGGGGTGGGGATGGGGCAGGCAGGGATGAGGTGGGGACGGGGCAGGGATGGGAGAGTCAGGAATGGGGCAGGAAGGGCTGGGGCAGGCAGAGACAGGCAGGGGGAGGCAGGAACAGGCAGGGGGAGGCAGGAACAGGCAGGGGGAGGCAGCGGTGCCCGCGCTGCCCGACAGAGGGCGCCCCGGCGCAGGGGAAGGGGCTCCTCCGTTGCCAGGACCCGCTTTCGCATCAGCAGCAATTAACAAAAAACCATCTTAAAAAATACATACAAAATAAAATAACGCCCAGAAAGCAGAGAGCTCCGGTTGGGTTCGTTCCTCTCTGCCGCCAGGGTCCCATCCCCTGCCCGCCGGGGGGGACACCGCGCTGAGGATGATGTATGGAAACACGGGCGTCCGAGTATCTATCTCTGTATGTGTGGAAAAAAAGGAGGGGGGGGAGAACAAGCCAACCCAAAGCTGGCAGAAGACAGCTCGGAGCTTTTTTGCCTGGAATTGGGTTCCTCTGAGCTATCGGGTTTCCTCCGGCTCGGCCTCGCAGCGCTTTGAAGGTCTGACATTGAGCCCCGGCGCAGGCAGGCTCGACAGCTGGCTGGGCAGCGGCTAATACCCACACATGCTGCTTTCCCCCATTTCCAGAGACCAAGATAATGAAAGATTCAAAAATAATATTTGTTTTGGCGGCACTACATTTCTAATGAAATAGATGCCCTTGACCAGGGAAGAAACCGAATGTTGCAGCGGGTCATTCTCCCTCCCGCCCCCTCCCTTTATGTTTTTTTGGGTACAGAACAGGCTCCGCAGCCGGGCCGAGGCCAACAGAAATATTTTCCAAGGGCTGCGTTGTATTTCCTGCGTCAGATTGACGGCGGAATCGCAGCGACACTGGTTGCACTGTTTTACGCCGGGATGAGAAAATGCAGATTACAGCCGGTGTATCAATGGGAAATGGGAAAGGGCCCCCGGGCGCGGGGGTTGCTGCGGATCGCTTTCGCGCGGGCAGGGTTTGCGGCGTAATGAGCTCATACTGGAAGCATCTTAAACAGAAAACCGATTCATTGTCCTGGTGGGGACGTTTTCAGACGTGCCCCCCCCCAAATTTCCTTCTCTCGGGCAACCCCTTCGTTGTTGGGAACTGGAGGGATTCGTCATCTGATCGGGGCGAGAAGGATTCAGCCCGTAAAGTCCCCCTTTGGTTTTTTGAAGCAGTTCTCAAGCGCCGTGCGCCGTTTCAGTGGACACTTGGTCTGTGCTGCTGCAGTCGAGTAAGGGACAGAGACACAGTTGGTGGGACGGTGCTGCCATTTCCAAGGGGTATTAAGTTATAGACAAGGAGCAGTGATTTCAAACCATGCTTTCTGTTAACATCACACATCGTTATGTCTTCTAGAAATATCCCAGATTATTATTACATTTAATCGTTTTTCCCAGTGTTTTACCCGATTTTAAAATTAGAGTATTTGTGGTAAGTATTGCACCCAGGCCAAAGAGGGACACTCGGTATTAAAATGTTTATTTGCTGTGAAAGGTGGTGCCGAAGCTCTGCTTCCTTAAAGGGAGCACAATGAAAGAGTAAACCTATAGAAAGATTGCTTAAAAACTTAAAGCGCGGTAATCCAAGGGGAGCCCTGTAAGATTTATGTACTATTTCAAGAGTAATTTCTCAGTAAGAATCTTATAGGAATGCAAAAATCCTCCAAGAATTGCATTCACAGATTTAATTGTAATTCCTTTCCTGCTCTCCCAGAGGTGGGATGGAGGCGTCTCTCCCTGCCCCGGCGGGGTGGCTGCACCCTCCGCCCCCCGCGGCTGGAAAAACAATGGAAAATATTCCTGACAGTGCCCTCACTTGCCATTAAGGCAGAGGGGATATTTCAGTTGCGTTGATGTGCACACACAGCTTGTCAGAGGACGCGCTGCTATTTTTGTTTCAAACAGCAATGTGTAGGGGATGAGCAACAAATAAATAAGCTTAATTTGTGCCTTGAAAAAGAAGTATTTTTTCTAGTTTTTCTCTTTTTTTTTTTTTTCCAGAAGACCTATCCGAGCCCTTCATCTCTCCCCATCCTTAAGTCTGGGATTTCCAGATGATTGGCTTGTAATATCACTATTTTTGTTGTGCACAATTTTTAGCGAGGAGCAAATCTGATTTTTTAAATTATTTTTTTTTTCTTTCCCCAGTGTTCAAAACCCATTTTCCTCCTCAAATTATTATTACAGGGGGAGTGAGAAGGGGGTACCCTCAGCCCCATCGCTGCAGACTGATGGCTGAGGGAGGGAAGCCACCTTCACGTCACTCCTTCCCAGTCCGGGGTGGGGGGATGCGGTGATGGAGAGCCATTTCCCCCCCCCGAGCCTGATCCAGACCAGCCCCCGGTCAGTGTGAATAACGGGCCGGTGGCAGCCAAAAGCGGGGCCGGGGGCCAGAGGAGCCTCCCCGGAGCCGGCGGCAGCGGCGGGCGATGGGTCTGGGCTCCATCAGCGGCGGCCGATGGGGCGGGATGCGGTAGCTGGACCACAAGGTGAAAATTGACGTGAGCGCGGGGCGCTGGCAGCGCCTTGGGCTGATGAAAGGATGCTGTTAACAAGCCTTTAACGTTTCTCATTAATGGCCGGGTTGGGGCGTTGGGTTTTCTTCCTTGAAAAAAGCCAGAAGACAAAAATTCCACCTGGGCAGTAATCAAGATCGATCCCGTACAGTACGTTTAGTTATCAATTTTTAAAACCCCTTTAAGTGCCTTATTTAGTTATTTTAAACAGGGCTTTTTATTTGTTGCGGTGAGTGGTCCTTGGGCACGGCAGAGGGCTGTGAGGAGCAGGGGGGATGACTTCTTAGCTCTTCTCCTTAACCAATATTCATCCAACCTGCAGAAAAGCGGGCGCTGGTCCATCCATCGCCTCCTCCCCGGCCACCGCTGCCGCGAGGTGCCGGGGCCATGGGTCCGGATCCGTGCTGGCGTGACCTCGGGTGAGTTATTCGATGTGACACTGCTCTTCTTTTGCTGAAATCATCGCTGCAAATGTGGGTACCGGGGAGTTAAATAAGCAGAGCTCTGGCTAAGCTGGCGTGGGCTCCACGTGGGAGGAAGGCGAGGGTCCAGCACGGAGCGGGGGGCTCTGCCCAGCCCGGCCCCAGGCAGCCCTCCAGGACGGGGGTTTAACCCCCGTTAGGCACAAATGGAGCTTCGATGGGGCTGATGGAGGCGGCGTTTAATTAAAATAACCCTCGGTGTGACCCCGAGTGCGGAACTGATGGTAGTTACTGAGCAAAACAGCTGCAACCCTTTTATCTAAGGACGAGCAACCTTGCGATGATGTAATTCTCCCTTCCCAACGAACGCCCCGATGACCTAATTCCACACAGAAAACTCATGTCCCGGCTCCAGGTGGGCTGTTGGAGTCACTCTCTGATCTGGACCCCAGCTCGCCCCACTGCTCAGCTGAGCCTTCCCACCAGGAGTGGGAATCCCGAGTGGGTTTTGATCCAGACTGGACTTAAATCTTTAAAATCTTCTGGCAACAGAAGGAAAAACCATTGTATTTCCATCAGTGCAGCCTGTGATGTTTTGAAAAATTATCGCTTTCATTTGTTGACTTTGCTATCAGGGCTGAGCTTTCCTAGAAATTTCAATGTTGATTATGGCCCACAATTTTTAAAAGTGTAAGCCTCGAACTTGGGTCATTATTTCTGCTTTTATTCAGCAAACATGTTTTATATGCTTTTGACATTACCATCAGCCTAAATGCAGGTTTAACTTTAGGGGCAATGGGCAAGCAGAGGTCTTTCGATGGTTAAATTAAGTGATACAATGAAATGATTTCTTCATAATTCCCAGCAAAAGAAGAAATGCGTTTGTCCTTTCCGAACAAAACACTGGGAAAAAAATTCTAATTACAAAACCATTTTATGTTTTTAGTTATAGATCATTTTCTCGTGAGAGACCTGGGGGTAGGACTTCACCCAAAGCGGGCATGCCCTGGAGCTTCTGCAGGTGGAGCCCTCAAGGGATGGCGAGGTTTTTACGAGTTGATAGAATATTGTGGCGTGAGCTCTTGTACCCACTTGTTATTTACACTCGGGGTTAAAATGATAACAAACTTTGTGTTCTCCAGCCGGAATATGGATGATGCCCAAGTACTCAGCGGGGATGGCTGGAAAACGACCTGCTGCCCCCATCCCCCCGGTTCCCCTTTGATGGGGTTGCGTGTCCCGGTGCCCCCCTGGTCCCCGCCAGCCCGTGGGGCTGCAGTGGAAGGAGGGGGAGCCCAGGAGAGGTGACCCCACAGGCCACCGCCGTAATTCGCAGGAAAACAGGAGAGAGCATGTCCCAGCCCTCGCCCCGGGCAGCCGGGGGGACGCCGGCGAAGGCACGTTGTGCAGCCAAAGGGCTCGGTGGGACCCAGCAAGGTCAGGGCTGTGCACCAAGGAAAGAGAGAGAAAATGCTCTTTATTTGACCTAGAACCTGCAGGAAGGTGTCCTGCACAGAGCCCCTTGGGCAGAGCAGCTAAAGCTGTTGTGTCACTTTGAAAGGCTTTTCTGAAACATCACCTAGTTTCCTATGAGTTAGTTTGGAGGGAGAAGACCACGTGCGTTGGGACCCCTCTTTGTGAGAAGCTGTGGCCAAACCTCCTACCGATGCCAGATTTCCACCAATGGGAGAGTTTATTTGGGCTGGGGTGAGTTTTTTAAACATTTACCCAAATAGCATCATCCTGCTCAGAAGATCACTGTTCACAAAGCCGAGAGACTGGGCACTGGCCCAGGTTGCCCAGAGAAGCTGTGGCTGCCCCATCCCTGCAGGGGTTCAAGGCCAGGTTGGAGGGGGCTTGGAGCAACCTGGTGTGGTGGGAGGTGTCCCTGCCCAGGGCAGGGGGGTGGAATGAGATGGCCTTTAAAGGCCCCTTTCCACCCAAACCATTCTGTGATTCTATGATTCCGTGCAGCCACTTCAGGAGGTTTGGAGCAGGACCAGGAGAAGTGGGTTGGTAGAGAAGATCTCAAACTCTACCTGTCAAAATGCCCTATTTTTGTTAGGACACACAATTCCTGTTTTCGGGGCTATTGGCCTTTTTATTTTCTCTCTGGCCCCGGCGATAGGGCTGGGCAAGCGAGGAGGACGAGCCGTGGCCCCTTGCAGCAGCTGTGATGGATCAGCAGCGTAGGGACGGGATTCGCCTCACAGAATATTGGGGACGAAGGAATTAGTTCTGCGGAGAGTTATATTTAACCTGGTCAAAACCAAACTGGGAAGTAAAATCAAAAGTTGAAACTAAACCAGTGTGTTGTTCATGAGAGTCACTGCGGCCACCCCCGGTGCGTTTCGCAGCAGAGATTATTGTGCAAATACAATCAGGTGTGGAAAGGACAGCCCTGGAATGAGGATGAACCTCCGAAAATCACTTGAATTGGAGATCACCTCTGTAGCCGCAGAAGCAATATCAGGAGGCTGCAAGCTAAGGAAATGTTTGTATACTCCAGCAACTATTTTACAGCACGTTTGTCCTCTAAAATGAGCAGACTAAGACCATCCTGAGTTATTGAAGAAATCACTGCTTTGAGAACGAGCAGGCCATTAATTGAGCGCTTCCTCGTCCCCAGCTCGGTAATCAGTCTTCCCGCGCCGCCGCTCCCGATGACCAGCAAACTGTCTCCAACCTTCTGGTTGTCAAGAAAATTGTGACAAGGCAAATGTCAGATCATGTGGAGCCTTCTGAGTTTTTTTGACCCCTTCAATCTGTTTTCCAACCTGGGTATGGCAAAGAAGCTGTGTTGGACTAATTGGTTGTCTCTCTTCTCCAGGCAGCAGATAAAGTCCAGGTACATAATCGGACTCTTTTTGATGAGCAGCGTCCTCTCTTTCACAGCCTTAAGTCCTCACGTCAACCACTGCAGGATTGCGCTGGAAAAGGTCCCATTTTGCCAAAGCTGGAGCAGAAGATGCTGAGGTCCTACAGCATTTTATCTGCTGGGGTTCCTGGGCCGCTGGTTCGAGCAGGGCACAGCGGCGGCTGCAGAATATGTTGCCAAAAAGAAAAAGGTCTGATTCATCTTCACCAAAACTCGAAATATTGCAGCTGCGGGGAGGAAATGATGGCTTGAAAACGTGGCACTTCTGTTTTTCGTTTTAAGCCCTACGCTGCGCTTTGAGGCAGAAAACGCTGTGTTTGAAACGACCTACGGAACCATTGACCGTGATGTCACGGAATTGCCCCGCTGGTGCTCTGTAGCCATTGTCCTGGACAGTTGTTTTCTTGGGCTTTCTCTTAAATTGTTTCTTGCCATTGACAGTAAACCAATATAAGAATTGTGGAGTTAGATGTGCTTTTTAAACCATAGAGTCCATTTTCTGTGGAAAACTGGAAAAATTCTGTTTGGGAACTATTGGGGAAAACTCTATGAAAATTCAGGTTCCAGTCCTCTTCCCAGGGTCATGTCACTTGGGGTTGTTTTTCTTTTGGAAAGCAAAAGCAGGTTAGTAAGATCAGTTTCAGAAGGAAATTTTATTATTTTTGAGTGGTTCTTACCATTTGCCCAATATTTTGGGGTACAGAAGAACGCTGGGGAAAAGCCCCCAAAACTCTTGGAGAGCACCAGAACTCCTTTCAGATGATTGCTCATTTATGGGGGTTGGAGTGCATTATATTTCCTACATCCTTCTGCCAATTGCAATATTTGATTGGCAGCAATCAATCAGACTTTGGTGATCTGGGGGCAGAATTCAAATATAGATGCTAAGACATGCTAAGAAGCAGTAGTTTGGGGTAAAACTGGCTAGAAACCTCGGAGCCAAATTGTCCCCAGACTTCAGAAAATGGTGTATTGTAGTTGTGCCTTTTGCCATTTAGTGCCAATAAATGTGGGCCTTTGTGTGTGGATAAGTAATATCTAACAGGAACAGGAAATGTCCTGTCTGTTTGTTCACCAGTAGGCTCCGTCCCCGTGGTGAACGTCCTCATGGACACCATGCAAGTTCCTTACCCTTCACTGGAGGTCCCACGGTACCATCAGCACAGCAGGACACCACTGGAGGTGGAGGCTTCTGATGCCAATGAGCAAAACGTGACACAAATCACTGCTCCAGATGACCAGGTAGAAGAAGTTCCTGTCCATGGCCACATGGTGCAGAGCTGAACCCATGACCTGCAGCTGGAGGACATTGTTTGAGGTGAGAAGGTGGTAGATACCACCATCTCCTGCCATGCCATCTGTTGGGGTGCTGTGGGGTGCTGCGTGGTGGGTCCATTGGCACCGGCACTGGGTGACACACGTCCAGAAGAGCCCAGCAGCGGGAGGTCACCTCAGGGCCACCCTCCAGGTCCCACCCAACATGGCAGGGGTCCATCACTGCAGTCCCTCCTTCACAGGTACCAAACTCGTGGGCTCTCTTTGGGTGCGTTTGCAGTAGCTTAGATGTAAATAACAGGAGCCCCGTGTGTTTCTCTGTTTTTAAGGGTCATAGGTGTGTTTATGTAAATGCAGGTGGTAATTGCAAGCTGCTGATGAGCTTCTAGAGTCACACCCTCCCCAGCAAAGGGCCTGTGCATCCCAGCTTCAAAGGGGGAGACATGGAAAGAGAGCACCGGGGAGGGGGACAGGATCTGCAGTAACGAATGGAAAAGCTCCCATTTTACCCGAAAATGCTACAAAACTCACCTAAGAATCTTGTACAAACACAGCAGAACTTTTCTGAGCATAGAGCCCAAATTATTCCTGCACTGCGTTTTCATTTAAGCATTAAAATTCAAGGTCTAAATACATAGTTTGCAAGTGGAGATGAGTGTGTGCACATCGCAAATATAGATATATCTTGCTGAGTACACAGCCCATAAAATATGTAGTATAAGATCACTCATTTATTTAAAGACGCTTTTTACTTCAGATGGAAAATGACACAAATCTAAATATTACAATGCAAAGTAATGTGTAACTGTCTGTATGTTATAGCCTTAACACTATACTTTTGATGCAGAAGAGATATAGCAGCTGCACTTTAATTTCGAGCAAATTGATCCCAGATGTAAATGTTGTTTTGTTCCATGGAAGATAGTGCACAGGTAAAGCAAATACCATTGGTTTATAGTCCAACAGAGTGTTGCAGGAGGATCCAGCCCCCTCTGCCTGGGCACACATAAAAGCCTGGTGGCGGCGGCGGAGCAGGATGCCTGAAAAGGATGCCGTAAAAAGAGATAGCTTTGCTTTCTCCCCTTTAAGAATACAACCACCTGTGATCGAAGTAGCTCGTTTTGAAGCCAGGAAGGCTTCTTGGTTTGTCAATTATCCTGCAGGCAAAATCTAAATTTGGTTTGTTTTCCATTTCTTTCACTTCACGTTTTGCAGGAGCATTTTTTTTTTTTTTCCCCGCCGTATTTATGTTTAGCATAAAAGAAAAAAAGCAACTATATTTACTGACTCAGTAAGCCACTCCTTTCAAAGTAAAAATAATAGTGGTGATTGTGCTTCACTTTGCCTGGAGATACCCCAGTGTCAGCAGCACCGTGGGCAATGTATAAACAGCGTTGAAGTTTCTTTATCATCCCCTGCGCATGGAGGATAGCCAAGTCCAAACATCCTGCTCTCGCATTTCTTTTTTTCAACAGCAATTTTTTTTCATTTCTTGTAAAACCGGGCAACCTGCTGGGCCGAGGAGGAGAAAGCCCCAAAAGCCACTTACCCCACTGCCGCTTCCCAGTACAAGAGCTCAACCATCACAGCTCCCGGGGCTCAGTAAAACCATCCGGAGGCAACAGAAGGTCTCTCTGGTCAATTATTTCTCCTTTTTTTCGAATTGCAGGTGTCGGACTGCTTTACCTGCGTGGCATCGTGGCATCGGGCTGGGCAATCTTGTCCTGTGCAGGCTGGTTTCATGAAGGCTGGGATTTCGTTAAACTCTTCGGGGGGGGGGGGGGAAGGATCCTGTGTTTGGAGGCCTCTAAATCAATATAGTTTGGGTTGATGTTCGGGTCATAGAAGTTAAAGGTTTGGGAGCTCCTTGACTTGATAACTGGGCTGATTTAACTCTATTTCCTCCTGAATGGGTCTAGGCAAATCAGGGCACAAGTTGGGCACTGGGTGCATTGCCTTTCAAATACCAAAATCTCTGAATAAAGCTCTATATAAGATACATAAAGGTGTTACTGAAGGGCAGGTACTAGACAAAACCGTGGCGCTTCTGCCCAGCAGGTATTTCCCCCCCCAACAGCACAGGGAATCGACTGAATCTGTCACAGCTGTGTATAAGATGTGCACAACCTTATGTAGCAACTTCTGCAAGTATTTAGCAGTAAGACATATCGACCGTATGCTGAAGTCCTTAGTCAGACAAAACCTGCCCAGAGGTCAGCGCAAATCTCGATTAATCGATTTATTCAGAAGCGACTCCCTGTTTCTGCCTGGTTTTGAAGCGCCTACCTTTGTACACAACACGAAATTGGAATTAAAGTCAGGCCAGGACACGGGGAGACACGGCAAACGTTCATCCGCCCGAGCTGTGGGGTCAGGACGGGTGTTGCGGGGAAGGAAATGTGAATTTTTCGGTGCGGTGGGATGCGGGGAGGAGGATGCCTTTGCCGAGAGGAGGTGGCAGCGCAGACTCGGCCCCGGCTGCCTGACAGAGCTGCTGTAGAATAGCAGGGCACTTACCTCAAATCACAGGTTGTGAAAACTGACATTTCCATTCAAATTACTCCAGTAGCCAACTGTTCCCCGGTGCAACTTCTTCTGTAAGTGACACGGTGACAGTGATCCCGGAATTTAACTTGCTGTTGTCTCGTTCCAAGTGGAATTATGAAGTTTGTGACATGCATTAGGAGGATGGCTCCCGGTCGCAGCCGGTGCTTTGTGTGTCTGTGCGATTAATCACAGGTCGAGCACAGAGCCCGGGAAGTTCTGTCAGCTCAGGAGAGCTGTCCCTGCTGTGAACCGACCCTTCTCCTCCTCGTTTCCCACTGTCTGAGCGAACGGCTCCTGCTCCACTGAAGTTTTCCTGGCATCTCCTGGTTCCCTGAGATTTTTTGCAAGTCCCTCTCTTTAATTATGGTGGGCAGATCATCTGTTCTTGACACCTGGGTACCTGATGGTCCCGTTGCTGTGCTCCCTCCTCCCCTCAGGGATGACTCTTGGATTCTTTTTTTATTTTTTTTTCCCCACAGCTTGACTTTCATTGCAAGTTACCTTTTAAATTTCTGTTTAAACTTTTAAGCAGGAAGCCTTTTCTCTTCATAAAATAAGCCAGCAGATGTTGTGATTCAAGATGTTTGTCATACACAGGCTGAAATTGCATACAATTTTTACCCAACTTTATTTTTTGATTGTTGGACTCGAGGATCTGAAAGGTCCCTTCCAACCTAGACAATTCTATGATTCTGTGATTCTGTATTACATGGTCAACCATAAAGCCCCTTTGTTTTGTTGTACTCTGCAGATATCTCCAGACGCCAGGGTTTGGTGCTGGGGCCAAAGTGTTGGCCAGTGGGTTACCTGCCTGTGCCTTAGAGGCTCCTGGGCAAATCTCCATCAATCCACCGTCAGGCAAAACTTGAGGTAGATCCTTTGTGCGCTGTGGTGGCATCTTTCAGAAGAGTGTCCCAGGACCCACGTCAGGCTGGTGTGGCCCCATGGGGCTGGGAGAGATTGGGACGTGGCTCTGGGCCCCCTTTTTCTACCTCGTTCCTCTGCAGAGAAGCTGGACAAGGACGTGGGTCCTACTTGAAGCTCAATATGCACCTTGTGAACCAAAGCCAGCAATGGCCCTGAGCCCCAGTTGCAGATCTGAACGTTCTCGAGCTCGAAAACCATCCCCGTGGGGATCTCAACCTGGCTTACCATCGTCTTCCCTCAAAAGTCATTTTGTAACTTGATAACCGGCAAATATATCAATCAGTTATTAAGGAAAATGTAATTATAAAGTCATGTTTATCTACACTTCTTTGAGAAAAACTAGGCCTCGTTATTGCTATCACAGTCAGAAGAATAATTAATGTCAAGTTTTTATAGTGAATTCATTGCCGCCTTGGACAGGGAGCAACTCTAACCATATTTTTCAGAAAAGCTTTCAGAAGAAGAAAAAATATAGTGTGTGCTAAGTGCCTGTGAGTCATAGTGTTCACTGCCTGACAACAGAAGTCAATAAACCAAATACATTGACTGTTTGTTGATTCGACTCCATGCACCATCCATGAATGAAGACATTCTGTTAAATTAAGATTATTCCATCATTTTCAAATTAAATCCTTGTGGAAATATTGCGTCTCAAGTGCTCTGCAAAATGTTGTATAACCAATATGCTCAGGGGTCAGTTGTTAGGGACAAAGATGTTATCCTGGAATAGCAAACTGCTCCAAGCTTAGACTTTGATCTTACTTCCAAGTTCCTGGAAGTTAATTCTGGTCCCTGTTGAATCCCTGGGTTTGGATGATGTCTGTGCAAAGTATCCACCACGACTATTCTTTTTGTAAGACAAATTTCACGTCTCCCTTCACATTACCCATCACCCCCAAGGCTTCCTTTATCCGACTTGTCTTCTGTATATGGTTCTCTCTGGGTTTGAGTTAAGTGTTTGAAAGCAACTGGGAGCATCCACTGGGGACTGTGACCTCTGGGGGGTAGACGAGGTGCTCTGCTACTCAGTTTTCATTTCTGCTTTTGGACCTGCAACAGCCCAATCATCTGCAAAGGTTTAAAAGCCCGTGAAAGCTTCTTCAGTCTTCAGAGGTGTCATGTCCTCACACTGCGCCGTACGTTCTGGTATCAGTTGGCCATGGTTGAAGCTTTCAATAAATTCCTTTTAAATATGACTTTATGGTTTTCCACCTGCAAAGAAACGCAGCCTCGTTCACAGGCTGCTGTTGTGTTTATGTTCATTTTTCGAAGACACATCCATCGGGAAAAGGTCTGACCCAAGGCTCTGGAAATTGCAGCTAAAGCAGAGGTGGGGATTAGATATATCCCGAACCAAAACTTTCTAAAATTTTGCTGTTCTAGCCTTAAGAAAGGAAACTGCAGAGTTACCCTCCTGGGGCAGTGCTTCTTAGAAAGTCAAGGTACTTCTGAAAGAGAAAAAAAGGTACAACCTTTATTTATTCTTTACTCTTATCTGGAATCCCTGAATAATTTATATATGTTTGTTCCCAAGCAGTTCCATGATGCCATGGACACTGAGCTGTATCTGGGACTGGATAGCTGGCTTAGAGCTATTGAGCTGGCACAAAATATTCTTTTGATACCAAATATTTCATCTCATTTATGGCAGGGTCATATCAATACAAGCAACCCCAAAACCAGAAAGCAGCATGAGAAAATGATCTGGTTGCTTAATTCCCTGTGGTGGATCTGCTTTGACTATCCCAACCAAGGCCACAAGAACTTCAATTTCTTGATGTGAGGGGCCCCTGGAAATTGTTGAGGTGTCGTATTCCTGGGAGAGGAGATGTGCCATCCTCGGGAAGATGAAGGTCCGTGTCTTGTGCAATGCCCTCTGCTCCCAGTGCTGCTGGAAGAACGAAGCATTGGGTGATCCTTCCACCTGGCACAGGCATCTGGAGGCACCACACCACCCTGCAGGGAGCTGCTGGTTGTCTCAAGGTGCTTTTACACAGACCAGAAACGCTGAAAAACATAAGGACCTCCTGAAAAATACTAATGAAGTATGTGCTCGAGGCTGTCAGAGAAAGAGTGAAAAATGGCCAGCGCTCAGAAAAGAAATTTTAAAAGTTAGGGGTGGTGCAGAGTTTGCAATTACCACGATGGAGACCGTCTAGGATTTTGATGAGATGTACATAAACCCCAACCAGTTTAGACAATATTAAGCCACTTCTGAAGTTTCAGAAAACACCACTTCCCTTATTGTGAGCAGCAGCAGCTTTAAATCTCCCGTGGTCCGGCCGAAGAGAGAAGCGTGTGCACCGGGTTTGGGTTGAAGGAGATACGCCGCAAAAACAGCGGCTTTCATTAAGATGAATCGCAGCAAAAGTAACAAAAAAGTGCTTTGATAGGGCGGTGAATAGAGGATTAACGGCACAATGCGGCCGTTTTTTGTTTGTTTGTTTTTTGAATTCCGCGTGTCTCCTGTTTGTTTTGTGTTTGTTCGTGATGCCAGCAATAAAAATAATGTTTGGCTGCGAAGTGAGCAAGTGCGCGAGAAGGGAGCTTTGCTGGGGCCGGCGTCTGGCTGCCGGCGGGTGAGCGCTGCGGGGAGGGGGGCAGGGGGACACTGGTCTTA
>JAOXNO010000002.1:38498881-38506381 GCA_028565335.1 Limnodromus scolopaceus
CTCCTGGAGCCCCTTGAGGGACTGGAAGGGGCTCTAAGGTCTCCCCGGAGCCTTCTCTTCTCCAGGCTGAACCCCCCGAACTCTCTCAGTCTGTCCCCACCACAGAGGGGGCTCCAGCCCTTGGAGCATCTCTATGGCCTCCTCTAGACTCACTCCAGCGTGTCCTTCTGACGTTGGTTATGCTGCAACACAACCCTCAACTGCCATGGACATCAAGATCACCACAAGTCCATCCAAAATATCAAGTCTTCCTATCTTTTCAGGTGCTGCAGGGATCTGTCATCATGCTCTATGTCAAGGTGATGGTGAGACACAAAGGCTACGTCTCGGAGCCAACACGAGACATGTTCTGCCAGCACGCTAAGTAAGTGCAAAAGCCCAGGACTGATCCAGACATTTGCTTCTTCAAAGAAAAAGTGAGCAGAAAAAAAAGTCCAGATTTTTCTTCCAGAGGTTGTGTGCATAAATACCTTAATAAATAGCACATCATTACTTGGTACTAATCCCCTGCATATCTAATCACACGGTTATTGTAATCTCACGTTTGGCTTCTACTGTGTGAAAATTTAGGTTGTCTGCTGCATACTTTTATGGGAAAAAAAAGTGTGAATTCTTTCATTTAAGCAATTTAGCCATTTTTGTTGAATTCTATCTGTGGCACAATGGGAAGGGGGGAGTGCAAAATTGGTGCTCCAGAAATTTATTTCACTGTTTATTTTAGTAGCACCATTTGACAATTGTGATTTTCTCCACTACGTTTCCTGCTGTGCAAATTGATACCTAATGCCTTCTTAAAGAAAAATGGGGCGGCTAGTTTTTTAATAATAATTTTAACAGTTTCATCCAGGGGAAGACCAGAAAATTAAGCAGGATGCAATTTTAAAAGAATATAGAGAACCTTTTGCTCTGCATTACAGTCATAGAGCTTAACCAGAGAGCAATATCTTTCACAATCTATAAAAAGTAAATTACAATTGGAAACCAAATTTTGAGCACATATTGTACTTCCAACTTTGCAGCAAGCCTGCACTTTCTCACTAAAAAAAATTATTTTATACCTTAAATGTGCATTGTTTTAAACAGGAAAAAGCCCTCTGCCCTAAGGAAGCCATACGTGAGCATTCTGCTCTTAAAAATAAAAATTGTGTAAGTATTTAAATTTCTGGTCATCAGCTATGCAATGGAAGTCATATAGATTTAACAAGATTGTGGCTTTTTAGATAAGGCCCAAAGGCCCTTTTTTGTAGACTTTCTTCTTAACTTCTGTCTTGGATCTCTTTAGAAAAAAAGTGAATCCCCTTGTTGGCTGCAGACCTCTCCACATTCCCTCTTGAGCACTAAGCCCTGAAACACAGAGTGGATTTTTGGGGGCAGCACCAAGATCTTGCTTCGAGTGTGGTGGGCTCAGGTGGTCCTGGTGCTTGGGGTGACGTTACCACAACCCAGAAATTAGAGCATCTCTAACTCTGCTTTATACTATGTCAGGGGACAAAACAGTCCATCTGAGGTCCATAGTTCTGCTCCTGCTTTCTCACCACCTTAGATGTACCAAGAACAGTGGTTTTTTTCCACACACAGACAAATCCTACAGTGGTTTACCCAGCGAGGACTGGTGCAATTAACCCCCAAATCCCTGTCAAAGGACTACCCATATCTGCAGGGTTGGGTTTTGCCATGCCTTCATCTGACTCTGCCTCTGCCCACTACTGACAAACCCTCATCGTAAACACCGGGATGCCTAGCCCCGTCGTGTTGGTCCACGTTGTCTTGCTATGACCCCATAGCTGGGGTCAACCAGCTTCCCTGAGAGCTACCCAACTGGCTTTTACTTCGGAACAGAGCTTATGTGGGGAAAGACAACACACCGAGCAACGAGAGAGGACGTCCTCCCCTGTGACTCAAAGAGCACGTCATCCCTTCTTATCCAGACCCACAAACTGCAGGATTTCCCTCAGATACAATGGTGACCACCAGCTCTCACTTCTACTTTGGTTGACTAAATCTACACAACCTTCCTAACAGTGTAGGCTCCTCAGTTGTCACTCAGCTCCTTCACATCCCACTGTGTAATGAGGCTCTGCACTTGAAGGCCACCTGAAAAACTTTAGCTGCGTTGGACTGTGGCTCTTGAATTCCGTATTTTAATTTAATGTAGAAAATGCGCTGATCAGAAAACTCTCAGCCTGCTTGTACAGGGCTCAGAAAACAACTAATTAAACTTTAAAAAGGGCTCTATGTCAACAAATTACTAAGAAAATAGCAAGGAGGAAGCAGAATACCCCCTAAATAACTGTACAGGTGAAATGCAGTGTAAATAAATATCTCCTGCATTGCTGGATTTTTTTTTTATGATGTCTCATGAAGGAAGCAGATGATAAATTCATCCCTGTCCTGCCATCCGGTTCTGGCTGCAGCTCAACTCAAGGCACCAGCTGAGATCTGTGAAGACACCTGGGTGAAGAGTTGTCAACCCTGAGCCTTTCCTGAGTTCAATCTGAATTAACTCAATAGCTGTGGTTGGAAAAAAATGATGGTGCCTCTGCTGTGGTGATAGAGGAACTCACCACCGATATGTCAGGTGCAATTTGATTTCCTCCTCAGCCCAAGAGGACTTGAACCCCCATATTTTACCTTTCGCTAGAGTACCCCAACTCTCATGGCACAGAGCATCACTTCGTGGTGCCCTGCTACTTTGCATAAATAATTCAACTTTTTATCACAACCCGGGAACTCAGTGCTCCAATCACCAGACCAGAAAGGTGTTCTTGCTATTTCTCTGGGTCATTTTGCTCAACACAAAATGATTCTGTTTAGCTGTTTAAGCTGGATGAGGAAAAAAAAATGCCAATTTTAAAATTTTTTTTCCCAGCACTTCCATTCATTTTCAGTTTGGCCACTGAACCAAAACCCCAAGTTTCTGCACCTCCCTACACCCGGATACCTCCAAGTTTCAGAAGTTCTAAGTGCTTGGTGGGGCAGGGCCAGCCCAGTCAGGGTGGTCTCAGAGATGCGGGTCTCAGGGGCACCGAACCTCGAGCCGCAGCAACACCCACGGGATGCTGGACCTCACCAGGGATGACCCCAGGTCTGCACCGGGATTGCAGCACCCTAAAATCAGGGATTGGAGGGACTGCTCCTCCCCGACCACGGGGCATCTGGGCATGGAAAAACCTTAGCCCAGAGGAGGGCTGGCCCTCAGCCGAAGAGCTCACTTCATGATCTATTTAACAAAACCAGTATTTTTTTGATTCAAAATCAACTACCGGGCATTTATACAAAAAGCAGTTTGTAGCTGAGGATGAAGACGCATGATACTGGGGGCAGGGGAGGTGCCAAGGGGCACTGCATTTAGCCTGCCCGGTTCTTCTGAAAACCCTGCTTTGCAGCAATCTAGACCTTTTGAGCACCTGAAACCTTGAATATCTGATGGCAAGCCCTTTATTTACATACCAAAAATTACAGAAATTTAGATCATTTTGATTTAGATCTTTAAATATTTTTTTTCAGAGTAAATCAATATCAATAAATTAATGAGAATACATGTATATATAAAATACCTGCTATGGAATAGCTATGAAATAGCTGCCTCTGACCTAAGCCACGTGTTACCATTTTATTTTATTTTATTTTAATTTATATTATTTTATTTTATTTTATTTTATTTTATTTTATTTTACTTTATTTTATTTTATTTTTTATTTCAGTACTTACTTTTCATGCTAGTGTCTTTCTACAAAAAGAGGAAAGTAGGACACCGGATCATTTTAGGAATGGATAGTCTTTTCTAAGAATATTGCTTTTACCCGGTATAGTTATCTACTTACGGTAACATAGTAAAGCTTCCACTAAAGACATATGCAATGAGAGAAACTGTTAATCTAATTATCCTTTTCTTTAACATATATCCTACAATAAGATTTGTGTGGCTGGATCCTCAGCCCTTCATTGACCCGAGTGCACAGTAAGCTCTCAGATGATGCTTTGGGCCAAGAAGTTAGTAACAAGCTACAGGGAGATCTGCTCTGAGATCCTGGTCTCCAACAGGTTGGGTTTTTGGTGGACAGTTAGTTCTGTGGGATTATTTCTCTCCAAAGTGCTTTAGACTGGACACCACAAAGTGCAGGTGTCCAGAATTAGTTTGGCAAATCAAAATATCCATTTGCATCTGTTTGCCTGGGAGTGGCCATCATATTACGGAGATACAGAGAATAAAAGATACTGTGCTACCCACATCTTAACCAAGAAAGTCAAGAGGAGTGACCACCTCGGGGGTAAGAGTGTCTGCAACCCTTTCTGGTCTCCAGGAGATCTGAAGTGTTCCAATTTACTGCACTGGGCAATGAGGCTCCTTATTTGCAAGTCGGAGGCAAACAAACCTTTTCAACCATTCCAATGCATCTGACAATACCACCTTCTAAACTTTTAGATACGCCGTAAAAAGGCAGACTTCTCTGTCCATATTTTTATTCCTCCACCAAACCTACACCGTATTGTAATTCCTCCTGCCCCACCGCCAGCAGGTGACCCCAGAAGTTCTGCAGCTGATTTACGAACTGTTCATCACACCACCCACACGAAACCACGCAGATTAACAATAATGCAGAAGCTTAAATCTGCCTGCCTTAATGAAAATATTTAGTTGTTCATTTAGGGAAGTAACCACTCTAGGACCACGGTAAGAGCGGGAGAGGGACCAACAGAGCACACAAACGCACCGCACGGGCTAGTCCAAGGGGAGGTTAGTTCACTCGGTAAGAGCTTTACCCGATCCAGACTAATTTGACATATTTTAAGATAACTATTGCACCGTATGAGAAATGAGGAAGTCGCACCTCGTTATGCTGGAATGCTGCTGGTTTCAAACAACTGCAGAAATGTGTTCAGAAAATGTACAAACGCAAGGAGTACACAAAACCTCCGAGAAGCGTTCAGGGGTACAGTCCTGCTTTAAAATTTAAGGCACAAACTCCTAAGGGAAAATGCCAGAAAAACAACTCATGTTTTCTCTCATGCAAGTATTAAAAGTGAACTAAGATTTGCTTAAAATCTCAGCATACCACAGTGCTACCCTCCTTCTTCTCCTGCTTTTGCATCACTACAAGAGCACCAGAACCCCCCAAAATACAGCGCGGTACCTTTCCCCGAAACAAACGATCAGGGCTTGAGCGTATGCACCCAAAAAAAAAAAAGAGCAATACACAGAAAATGGAGAGAGATCCAGCTCACCTTGGAGTCCGTTTCCATTTGCACTGGTGCAAGATGGTGGAGGAGAGGCTTGGGGCCTGACAACGGGAGCAAAGGCGCTCTTTTGTTTCACTGCAGAGATGACATTGGCAGGTGAGAATGAGAAAATGCCGTGTGTACTGCTACAGTTTGAAGGGAGGGTGACCGAAGAGGCTGCCATGGTAGGGCTTGACGGCACTACTGCAATAAAGCAAAAATAATCAGGACTCAGATTGAGGTTTTCACGGCAAACACGGAAAAAGAGAGTGATAGGGCCTTGCCTCTTAAAATATATATATATATATATATAAAAAAATATATATAAAAAAAAAATGAAATGCCTTGGCTTGGCCACTCTCTGGATAACAGGCAAACTCTTTTGTGTTGGACTTTTGTTACAAATTGCGCAGTCCAATTTTCGTTTATTTATTTATTATTTTTTCTATCTGAGATTGTATTATGGCACAAATAGATCAATTTATTATTTTCATTTTTACGTCCAGCCTCCAGAGTCACCCCTCCTTTTATCCAGTAGCTCACAATATAGGAAATCAAAACAATGCAAGTATTTGATTTTGTAGTAAATATGAATCTATATGATGATGTGTTACCAAAAATAGACACTTACTGCCGTAAGGAGAGTTAGCTGAGGAGCCATTAAGAAATCCAGGGGAACCTGGTACACCTAGATTGGGCATGCCGGCATTGCCATATCCATTCATGCTATTGCTGACTGTGTTGTAATTGGACTGCTGAGGAGTACTGCTGGGAACATATCCTCGCGGGGAAACACTGCTTGTGTTGCGACTGTAACCTACTGTGTTAGAAACCCCCCCACCCCAAAAAAATAATGTTATTTTATAATATAGACTTAGGGCTGGGGGGTTTCCTCATGCAGCATATATTACACAGTTTTAATTGATTGCACAGCTTTGCTCTAAGTTGTCTCTCACTGCCCTATCAACTCTTGCAGTTTGAGATAACCTTATCACGCCAACCCTACTTAAATCATCCGCGAGCACTCTATGTTGTCTCTCCTCTTAGCACAGACAGCCAACAAAAGCTCTCTTCGATCCAGCTGTGGCAGGTGCCTTCACGTTTGTCTTTAGGAGCAATTATCAACAGGCTCGAGTCCCGCTTTGGACCAACACGCTGAATGAACTTTCAGCCTCCCCAGACCTTCAAATGCCATCGCTGACAAGAAAAACTTTTTTTTCTGTTGCGGTGATTTACTTTAAAAGGCTGTTTTGGGGTCTTCATTTTATGACTGATATTTTTATACTAACAACAGGCTCGTACTTTCGTAATGTGTAGCCATCGGTGAAAACTAATTCGAGATCAAGTACAGAATTTTATAAGGCTTATTAGCTTGGAAATGCATTAAAAGACAATCTTTTTAGAAGAGGAAACATAGCAGAATCAGGATTTTAAACAACAATTTGTTCCTATCTGAGCAATCAATTTAATAATTATGTTGCAAGCAAAAAATATGGGTTTGAACATATCTAATAATCCTGTTTCCCTCCTTTCATTAGTATCAAAATTAATTTTAAATGCAATATGCTACATGCATTTTCAATTACAACAGGTAAATTAAATCAACTATTACTTTTATTAGTAACATATATGTCACACATGCCTATAAACAAAGTATTTTAAAATCACAGACATCCAATTAGATTTATCTGTGTAAATATTCCAAAACCAGGTGGAGATACCTAGACATAATTATTTTATAAAAAAAAAAAAACAAACACATTTTATATTTACTGTGAATAATAAAGAGCTTCCTACACTTTGCCAATTATTTTTTTTTCCACTGGAGATGCTTTATGATAAACAGTAAACGGAAGAACAGGAAGAATTAAATATTATGAGAAAGTTAAAGACGGCATTTCATTACACGCTCAGACCTACAAGTCGGGGGAGAAAGAAGAGGTAGAACACAGCCGTGACATCAGCTCATATTAACAGGCACAGGCCAGAAAAGCAGCCGATAACGGGAAGGATTAACTCTTGAAATCCCACATACCTTGGTCGTTGGCTTGCGATGTCTCGGAGACGTTGACGGCGAGCTGGCTGCTGAAGGAGTTCACTCCCATCATGCCGGTGTGGGCAGGAGTGTTGGCTAGAGTGGGGATCTGGTTGTGATTGCGTGGCACGCTGTATAACGCCTCGGCAATGTCAGCTGCTCGTTTCAGGATTATTTCCTGGAAAGACATAAACCGAGCCCTGACAACTAAGAAACTGATTTCCGCAAATACCCCAAGTCAAAAT
>JAOXNO010000002.1:38511381-38513881 GCA_028565335.1 Limnodromus scolopaceus
GTTCCTAATGGAAACGGCTGCACATTTACATTGACTTCTCTACCGAGGGCGCTAACAACATTCATACGTGGAGAGCCAAGAAGCAGTGATATCATTAATACGTATATCAATCCAGAGCCTGAAACGCTGGCAGCAAAAGCCCTATGGGTAATGATATTGATGGCGCGGGTTCTTCTGGAGGTAAAACTTGTTCTGCTGGAGCTCAACCCGCAGGAACAAAAACCCCCTCAGCGAAACGCCCCGCATTTGAAAAATCTTTCAGTCTGTCTCCAATTATTGTGACAGCGAATACCTGATATGAGTTGCTGGCACGCTCACAAATTAAAAGAGAAACCTAATGATATTGCTTATGCTCACGCTGAGCATTAAAAGGTAATGTCTAAAAGGTTTTATTGTGTTAATAAAACTCAGAGGTGGTCAAGACTTGATGCACGCAGGAGCAGAATACAAAATAATCAGTCATAATGTTACGACTTCATTTTTCATTCGTGTTTTCAAGTTTGCCTTGAAAATCAGAGATTGCACGGAAGGAAAAAAGACAATATTATATCAAAGAAAGGGAAAAATTATAAGCATGACTTATCTTTAATGTTTTACATCAAAATGAAATTTCTGTGATATGTGTCATGTGCATAAACAACACAGGCAGCTTTTGTCTTTGTTGAATTTAAATGAAAAGTCCCTCTAGATATTAATATGTGGACTTCATTTGTTAGCCTGCTAAGTCAGGGACTTATAACAAAAGCTTTGTAAACAAAAGATTAAACTGAATCGAGCTTTAGAAAATGAAAGGAAAACAAGAGTCAAATAATCACAGATCAGAGTGGGGCTGCTTAGATTGAAATCACTACAAGCTACTGGAGTGGAAAATGTTTAATTGAACTATTTCATTACGCAGGAAGTTTATGTCCCTCTTGTAGAATCCAAAATATTTGTATCAGAAAATCCATTCTCCTTCTTTAAAATACTCTCTTGCAAGTATCACGGGCGATCTCAAAAATTGTCGATTAACTTAATGGCAAGGAATTAATGTGGAAAACGGGTCAAATTTAAGAATGAAGGTTGCTGGGTTCTGTAGCTTGACATACCTACCTAAGAAGTTGGAGTTCTTACGTGGCATTGTTTTACAAGTGATAAGCGGTACACAGCATCACTCAGCATCGTCTATTACATTAGAAGAAAAAAAAAAGAAACAAATGCTTTTTGACTCTTTACTAACCTTTGGTAACCTTTCGGGATCACCTGGATGTCGTGGAATAACTTTCTGCAACCTCTGAAAGCCATAATCTATGGTTGGTTCATTAAGCGCTAGAACATAAACAGATGAGTCAATTTAAGCAGCGTATATTAATAAAGATATATCTCTCAACAACTGTTTGTGAGCACAAATTTACACGCAATGAGCAATTTTCTTCCAAACCTTATCACAGCTGCAAACCTCATTTTACAACCTGAGGAAGGGATTTTTTTTTATTATTTTTTTTTTCTTCTTCTTCACAAAGCAATGATTACTTCTATTTATAATTAGACTGGAAAATAGTCAAAGGGTTATCCAATATATTGCGAAAATGGTAGCACGGTAACAAAGTTACAGGTCTTGAGGCCATATATAGCAATCACTACAGTCATGATATGATGTCTGCATCATGGGCTGCTTTCTATACTGGCTGTGGATTTATGGGAAACTGGCAATTATGACATATGTCCAGCTATTGCTAGCTTCAGATTTATCCCTGTGGTCCTTTTTTGTCTAGCATATTGCCTGAGCACAAACCAGGCAGGAGGAGCACTTAATCTTGCAAAGCTTTAATAATCTGTGAATGGCTGACTACAAACTGATGTAGAGCACTATCATTCTACAGCTGCAATCCACTAGCCTCATGAAATTGCAGGCCACAAATAGTAATTAATCTTTTTATCCCTCAAATTGTAATTTTGACTATGAACTGTGCTTGGTCATAAATCAGCAGCACATGCTGCTGTGTACAGTGCATGAATCATGATCCTGACTCAGTTAGACTGCACACATTGTGTTTAACAAGCTTTATAAGGAGTCATAGGGCTTTATTATAGCTCTGCCTGACTCAAACAAAAACTGAGCCTGGAGGCCCAAGGACTAGAGTTAAGATGAAAATACTTATTAGAGTATATTACTTCTTGATGTAGATATCGTTTTCAGCAGAGTAACTCCATGGTGCATGGCGCTACATAAATCAATGGGTTTTCTGAGACTAATAAGAACTGCCTCCATCTATTCATTACTCAGCCTGCAATTTAGGCCATCACTCATTAGTCAGCATGTAATTTGATGATTAACACCGTACAACTCAGCAGGTTTGTGGAGCGCGAGCGGACACAAAGGCTACAACTTACTGGAGGCGAGCGGCAACGTAACATTTGAAAATGTTATCCGAAATAATTGGCCGACATTATTATCAAGTGCTTCAATTATTTGTGTAAACACGCGCAGTACATCTTGTAATCAATGCGAGGAGGCTCA
>JAOXNO010000002.1:38521822-38524322 GCA_028565335.1 Limnodromus scolopaceus
CAAGGCCAGGTTGGAAGGGGCTTGGAGCAACCTGGTGTGGTGGGAGGTGTCCCTGCCCAGGGCAGGGGGTGGCACTGAATGGGCTTCAAGGTCCCTTCCAACCTAAACTATTCCACGATTCTGTGATTTTATGTTGACTGGGGTAGTTTGAGCAAACTCAGGCACACATCCCAGTGGTGCAGCACACCGGGAAGGTGAGGAAGGATGACCACCTGTGGTGACCTCCCAGGAGCCCTTCTGCAGGGCAGGATAAGCCCTGTAGATCATGGGCTGTGAGTTCTGTGTACAAAACCCAAGGGACAGGACCTCACACACCCTCTGTTTTTATACGCTTCCCTGTAGTGTCCCCTCAAGGCCACTGGATGGGTGTCGGGATGGATGGACCATGAACCTGGCCCCACAGAACCACACTATGGCTGTATTTATGGGGAGGAGCAAGCCTCACCTGGGACATGGACATCCTACGGCATCAACCCAACCTGCTGTGTTGTCCAGACATCACTCTGCTGCTTTTTCGGGAGTTTAGAGTCAGTGATGCTGGATTAGAAAAATGTATTTAAGAGGTGAAGCGTGAAGTAGTGAATGGAAACTACTGAAGCCCACCAGCAGTACAGGTGGTGAGTTGGGTAACCAGAGCAGACCACATCCCACACTTCAATCTGAGAACAGTTTGCCACCTAAAATATCTGTGCATCTACCATGATTTAAAGACATAGAGCGAGCAGATAATTAGAAATTAAGCATCCCACCAGTAAGAAGCCAGATCCTACCAGTCGTTAGCAGGGAGTATTGCAAAGGAGGGGCTTGGCAGCCTTTCAGCGAAAAGGGGAAGGAAACCTGTATGATATCTGATTGTAAATGCTCCGACCATGCCAAGGAAGCACCACAGTCTAATACACATGTAACTATAATAAAACATGGCATTTTATGAGAACAACATGATATGACTAACAGGATGAAATATTCTGCTCCAAAAAATAAGGCATAATGCTGATTTGGTAAAGTGTTTCATTACTTCAAAGCAGCAAAACCATTACATTTCAACTGTTTAATACTCTAAGGTATTTTACTAATTAAGATATATTTTACTGAAATAAACTGAGCTTGCATCTGGTTTTGTATTTGTGTTATTACTTAGGAGTTTATTCCTCTGCTAGGCCTCATAGCTGAATAAATACCTCCTTCTACAGACGGATCCATCTCCTTCCTCGTGCTCCCCCACGCAGGCTTTAAGAGAATTCTGCTGGAATTCTGCTACCAGAGCCTGCAAGCAGAGAAATTCCTCCTGGCTGAGAGCACCAGCCCCGTGCCACGTATCAGGGTTATAAGGAGCTGCATCCGCCCCTGCCCGAAGAGCTGATGGAGCTGATGAGCATCAGCTGCCATAGAAACCCGGAGGAGGCATCTCCGCTCCTCGAGCAGGAGGGGGCACGACCAAGGGCCACGGCTCTTCTGAAATACCGGAATTTCAGGGATTCTGCTGAAAATGGTGCGTGATCACAGCACGTGGAAAACCTGATCGTTTGCCTGTCCTCGCCAGCTTAGCTCCTCGGAGGTATTTATCCACCTCAGAACCATATGAAATCTGTGATGCTTCGGCAAACATCTGTAAGAGCCGGCATTCGGCACGGCTCCTCTCCCTTTATACTTGGCAGCGATCACCCAGCGTAAGAATATAATACTGCAATATTTAAATGTAATATTTAGACAAATAGGATTTATAATCAGATCCTTAATATCACCCAACGTAGCTTTTACAACAATATTCCTCTGGCATGTCATAATTTTAAACAAAAATGTATCTTACTCAACGTTGTGAGATCTCTGTATTACCTGTGGATATTGGAAAAAAATACCTCAAAGAAGTAACTGTATTCAACTATAAGTTGAATGAGTCTATAAAAAAGCTTTATTAAATGCTAAAGCACAGCGGATGCTACAACTTTAAAAATAGAAAGCCAATGTTATTAGTATTCTAATTATTCAGAATCATGTAAAACTGTTAGTTTAGTTTTCAATGACAATTTAAAAATACCTATGAAGTATGAAATAAAAATATTTTCGTATACTAAATTTATTTAGCTTAGAGAAAACTGAAAATGCTGAAGGTGTTTACTCAGGTACCTAACAAGTTTAAAGACCAGTTTTTTGAGGAGCCATGTTGCACATCCATCTATAAGGAGATCGTCTCAAGATTGTGTAAAAAAATATTCCTTTCTTTCCCCACTTAATATTTGTATATGTTGGAAATTGTGTAATTAAAAATATAAAACTATCCAGTCCTTTTTTCAAGCTTAGAAATAGGATTTACCAAAAAAGAAATTCAGGAAGCGTGGATTGTTAACATAGCCACCTGCGTCCCCCCAGCAGCTCGCTCCACGCGGCCACTGGACATCCACCACCAGGAGCAGGTCCTGTCCCAAAGCATCATCCCACGCTGGGGACCAGCATCACCCCAACCGCCAGCAAACACCCGATGGGGGACACCAGATCTACCGGG
>JAOXNO010000002.1:38529322-38531822 GCA_028565335.1 Limnodromus scolopaceus
AAGTCTGAGGTTTCCAATTCATTCATTTTTTATTTCGCTGAACACTTGTCTGAGCTCCACAGTCGTCCTTGTCAGGACACTCTGCTGAAGCCTTGCAGGGGCTGGGTTCAAACCAGCACTTTGAAGGCTGTAGCCCCACCTGCGGTGACCACCTTTGCAGAAGACAACAAAACAACACCCGCTTTCCAGGTATGTCAGCACCAAATCCACCACCACCCCGTCTGGTAGCAACCCAACCAGAAAGATTCAGAAAATCTAAATATTCTTTCCCCTGCCAGCCAGGAGCGAGGCCCCCAGGTGTGAACGCAAGCACTGGTTCTGCTCAGGCTGTGATTTACTTGGGGACAGATGGAAGATGGGCATCTCTGATGCCACCCTCACTTAAAAGTTCATTTCCGTGATAGACCTTAGGCAGACAGAAAAACATACCCTCGGTGCGTTAACTGTTTAAAAAGTCCTAGCTTAAAACTACCCAGGAACACACTTTTCCCATTAGATCTAAATTAATAGATAGAAACAGTTGCAGTCTAGTGGGAAAATATTCATCAAAATGCACATCATCTGCACATCATCTGCAATCTGCATTATCTACCCAATAAGCAGCAAGAACTCTCCCCGAATCCCTGCAGTCTGTCGAGTAAACAGTTAAAGGCTCTTTGTTTTCAAAAGAGAGATTGATTCATCAGATCAAATTTATTACCTAGAATCCTCATCCAAAAGTACGGTAAATTAAATTGCCATTTCTCCCCTTTTCCTCCCAGCACCTCAGTTATATTCACTGTTAAATGCCAGAAAAACTATAATACACATTTTAGATAAAAAGCCAGCAATACTTCATCCCGAAGTAAGAATTTTCATACTAAAACCACTGGAAACCACAAAGTTCCGACTTTTTCTTGTGCTCTTGTAAATTAAAATCAAATGTATTTAAAAGAA
The DNA here is from genome assembly GCA_028565335.1 of Limnodromus scolopaceus. Classification (NCBI taxonomy): domain Eukaryota; kingdom Metazoa; phylum Chordata; class Aves; order Charadriiformes; family Scolopacidae; genus Limnodromus; species Limnodromus scolopaceus. The sequence continues at coordinate 38,530,259 of JAOXNO010000002.1, forward strand.
TTGGCACAAATAAATCGTTCCCAGGCTTGTGAGTTTATAACCCAAGTTTCAGGTCTGAAAGAATTTTTAGAGCCAGGTTGTGAATAAGGTTGGATAAAGTTATTTGGACCCAACAACAGCTACTTGAACCGGTGCCTAAAACTTCAACTGAACCTTTGGGGAAGTTCACGAAGTTTGGATAGATAGTCTGAAAAATATTTTTCATCACTGAATACTTCTTAACTCCTTTTTCTGACTGGAGCAGAGTAGGAAATACTGTTGTTAATCCATTTCTGGCCAAAATGAACACAGGAAGTAATGAGCATCGTGTGAGAGAGCTTGATCTCAGGAGACATCAAGACATGTTCAAGACCCAAGAGGCTTGGACGGGCACCAGAGCTTCTGGGTGCCCATACCAACAGCTATTTTGAGGTCCAGCTACCACCAGCTACATGTCCTGTAAGACACATCCTATATTTTTCACAGCATTGTAACGTTCATGCTTTGCACAGCCTGTGTGTCATTAAGAGATGGGAATTACCATCCCAAAAGGAGTAAGGAAGCCGTTCACTTACCAGTGTAGACGAATCGGCCGGGAGCACCTTTGCAGAACTGTTTGGATTTGTAGGAGAGAGTTACTTCAACAACTCCTGGAATGTGCCGTGGTGGTGTTTGAACTCTGATGGCGTGGGGTGTTATCAGCTATAAAAATCGTACAGAAAAACATACCTTAAATCAAGATGGCACTGATAAGGCTGATGCCAGCCAGTTTACATAATTATGAGAATGACTTTCAATCCTATTTGTCGTCTCAAAATTCTCCTTTCTTGCTGTCACCTTCCAAGATACGGGTTCTACAAGGTTTTTTTAAGAAAAAGCTCTGTAAATGATCCTTGGTTTTCGTTTGCAGGAAAGGCCACAGGGCATCATTCATATGAAAATTGCCTCCATATGTCTCCTTAAGGCTACTTCTAGTAATTTTAACACTAATTGTCCAATTGTACTGGGAGACCTCCTACAGCAAGTCTTCCACTAGAGGGCCATGATGTGCCTCAAGTATATTTCTCTCCGTGAAGTCAATTGTCACATGTGAATTCTTGGCTAAAAAGGCACCGTGAAACAAAATCTCATGATACCTCATGTCAATAGCCTATTGACAGCTTGTTAAAATCATTCATGGAAAAATGTTACAGTTCAAAGCCCACCAATTTAGATAGCTTACCTCACTCCAGACCAACATAGTTCCAAATACGACTTGTAAGCCATCAAAGAAGTTGTCTCCGATTATGATGACAGTAGCCCCACCAGTAGTCCAGCCTTCACTAGGACTGATGGCCTTTATGCACGGAGTAGCTGCTTGTACAAGACAGAAAATCAAGACCTTAATACCCCGTCTTTCCCGAAACAAGATCTCTTCACCAATGACAAACCATGCAAAGCACAACAGGAGGAAAGTGCATGATTTCTCGAGGAGGCATACAAAGGGCAATCATATATCAGCATGTTGATGTATTTAAAGCAAACTATTAAATGTTTTATAAAGCAAAGGCCAAGCAGCAGAACACTGGTGAGCAAGAAAAAACTG
>JAOXNO010000002.1:38536822-38542280 GCA_028565335.1 Limnodromus scolopaceus
CTATTCTATTCTATTCTATTCTATTCTATTCTATTCTAAATTTTATTAAAAAACAGGTTACCCAAGAACTGGTTTGTATCTGGTTTGTATCTCTACGTTGGTGTATTTTACAGTGTGAACCAAGCAATTTTCAAATCTAAATGAGTATCTGGGGCTTTGGGGGAGGATAAATACATGTGTGCACGGGTACGAGCGCAGCTGCAATTGTGTGCGAGTGATTCGGAGGCTGATGGGCTCCAGAAAGATAGTATTTCACAATTCTGGATTTTCAGAGACACTTTCCATTCTCCTCTTCATCTCAGACTATCTTCTTTTAGCAGTTCAGGCAAGAAGTCAATCACATTGAGTCAGTCTGAAGAAAAACATTTTATGCTGTTTTTCTCATACAAACCCCCTCCTGCCGTAATCTGCAGTAAGGCCCAGCCACAGGAAATTGACCTCACAGTAAATTCTTTACAGATTCGGTCATGTTTTTACCATCCACTTAAACTTGCATACATAACCTGAGACTGCACCTCTGGATCAAGGAATATGACAAGCCAAAATAAAATCAAGTCAAATTAAATAGCAAGAAAAAGCTGCAAGCAAAACAAGACTGAAAAAAAAAATAATAAATAGAAAAAGATGAAAAATTGGTTGTGACTGCAAAACTGTAAGTATTAAATAAAGAAAGAAGTCAGAAGCAAATTCAGGAGCGACCGTATTCTGGTTGACAAGGGCTGAGAAATACTAATGGACTTTTTTAATGGGTGGTTTGATGGATGAGAGAAGAAATTATGTAAAAGTAAAATGTAGTAGTGTATCAACATAAAGTATGGTGCCAAAAAAAAAAAAAAGGAAAAAAAAAAAAGCATTGCAAATAAAAAAAAAGACATGTAAATGTGTGCCTACCATTTTCCAGATAAGAAGGGGCCGTACCTTCTGAGGGGTCAAGGCGGCGAGCCCGCCTCCCGTGTTTGGAATTGTTGTGTACAAACATGTTGTCTGAGACAGCCAGCACGTGGCCATCCACATTGACTGTTGTTGATACAACAACCTGCAAAAGAAAACAAACACAAAAAAATCCAAATTTAAAAAAAAAAAAACCACAACAAAACCCCACATGTTTTCACAAAGGCGGATACAGAATCCACAGCGTCTTCTTTTAAGACCAAACAACATCACAGCCCCTTCCTTTTCGCTTTAAAGGAAGTGAATGACAACTCTGAATACATCTGTGTTTATGTGGTGAACACTGGTGATTTTTAACTCACAATTGTTTCTCTTCAGAACCTGCTACACTAATTAGAGTTTAATCTCCTATTATGCTAACAAATGAATTCAATTCAGGGAAATATTCTTCTAGCCATTAGTTTCAGAAACACCCCTCTAGCCACTCATTTTAAAAGCTGCTGTTTTGATTGATCTGTTGATATATTGATTAGATAGTTTATCTAATTAAAATTTGTTCACTTGAGACTGTCTTCAAATGAAGGGTTGTGAGGATTCCAAATAAAAAAGGCTTTATAAATCAGGAACCATCGTAACTCCCCATTTTTTTCTTCAGTAAATGATCTCCAGGTCAGTTTTACAATTACATTTAATGTCTGATAATGAACTTTTTTGCATCTGAAAAGACCCGAGTTGAATATGAATAGTGAAAGTGTTTTCAATCCATGAAAAGTATCCCTTCTCAAGTTCATTTGGATGGTGATTGACCCTGGTATGTCAATGGAATTTCCTCCTTTATTTTTGAGTGAAAGGCTCCTATTCTTGTGTCCAGGTTCAGAGTCCGGCCATAGAAGAGATGATGGATAGGGCCTTCTTTGGCTTCCAGCTGCTTCTCAGTAGAAAATGGAAAAGGAACATATGCAAAAAGCACAACCTTCCCGATAAAAACACCTACACAATGGAGTTGTGAAACTCCTTCCGGAAACGGCATCGCGTGAACACGAGCCAAAGAGGAAACCGTGAGATGCGCCTGGGTTTGTGCGGAACACGGCTTCACAGGTCGGTCGCTGCTATCCCAGAGAGATATTTACATCTCATTTAAATACTCCAGCATGGGCCCTGTGGTGCGGGTTCCAGGTTTTCTAAGCAAAGTAATCACCGCGGCGTTTTCTTTGGGGTTTAACGTTAGCAGAGCCCTTAAAGGCAACGGCTAAGTTAGGCCTTACCAACCCTGCCGGGGACGGCGGCAACAGCCAGCACACATTTGAGCTTTCATCTTCTATTTATTTCACCTTCGGGTATAACAAAAACGATCGCCGGGGTCCTCACACCAGCTCCTACGCCCAAACGCTTAATGAACGAAAATCGAAGGGGTAAAACCAGCCTCCTCCTCCTCCTCCTCCTTGTGCGCGGAGCCGCTCGGAGGCATCAGAAGGAAACTCTTGTCGGCTTCTCTGTTTTGGATCACCTCTGATCCTGTTTCTTATTCACAGCCCGTAATTAGCTTTCAGCCATCACACGGCACCTTTGCTGTGCATCCCTCCTCCTCGGAGACAGCCATCTGCGGTACCCTTCGGAGCAGCCCCAGGGCAGCTCTCCGCCAGGCTGCTCCGCTCCCCTGCCTTCCTCCTCCCAGAGGTGGACACCGTTCCCTCTCCTCAACATCCACCTCGGGGAGAGCCGTGGAGGTTGTTGCGCACTCACCTCGGCCGCCGAGCTGCTGGCCAGGCCACCGGCCGACCTGCTTTCGCTTTTAAGGAGATTTCGCAGGCTTTAGGAAACATTGCGAAACGTACACGGGCGATTTGCAGCAAAGATTTCTGGGTTTGGTTCCTAGAACACGGTGTATTGAAAAGACAGAGAAAGGTGCGTATAAAAATGACAACTATTTTTGTTCTGTCATGTATATATAGGTCAGTCACCAGGGGAAAATACCGCAGTTCAGCAAAGGAAAGTAGACACGCTATGCTTTGTTATAGCGGCTTATTCCTGCAGCGCACCTCAAGAAAGGTGCTGAGACAGTGAAACCAGTTAAAAATATTGTTGGAGATCTGACATACTGTTAAGTCCAGTTAAACCTTCTGAGAGGCAGGGAGATTAGCTAAAGAGACCCCGGGAAGTCTTTCTAGTGCCTACTGGCTCCATTGTCGACCACAAGATCACTCATGACGGATGCTTCATTTAGTCATCGGTGAGACAAAGAGGACATTTCCACTCATTCCAGGTTTGACCTTCTGTGCTGTTCAGATGGATCAATATCACCAATGCCACGTGAAGCCGAGATGCATGAAAAATGGAGACTTGGCTCTATTGTTTTGAAGAATTTTTTTTTTTTTTTCCCAGCTACAGATCTTTTCTGTTGGCTGGCTCAAGGGTGCTGGCTCCGCCGGTTGGTTGGCTGTGCATGAAAACAGATGTCACATGTTTTGCTCTAACAAGTTTAACCACGAGTTATTCTTCTCAAAAACACCAAAGTTTTGAACATCTCAATACTAGTTTATTATTAGCCTCAAATATGAATCATTGTGAAATATTTTGAAATAAGAGGCATATATTTCCTAACAAGCATTTCAAATGACCCCAAACACGAAGGAAAACCATTTGTCCATCATGTCAGCTGTCTCTCTGCAGTGCTATGATTCACCACAGGGTATTTCAAAGGCTGTAAGAAGAAAGTGAAGTATTAAACATTTTCTAACACAACTGGAACAAAAATACGTGGGTTGGACCACCGCTGTTGGATTTACGAGTTGTGAACGTGGAAAACCCCCACGTGAGATCCAAACTCCCCTGCGCTCCACCGTCATGGCTGCTGGTAAGATTCGGCCACTTGGTCTACACGTGGCCAACCTCCACGGGTGGGAGCACACACCACACTACAACGCGAGGGTTAGTACGGCGGAAAACCAGGGAAATACTTTCTGAGAGAGACTCACTTTCTTCAGCACTGATCCATTAGAGTCCACTGCAGAACTCGGTGAGTCCCAACAACCAGCATTTAAATCAGTGAGGGAAACATAAAATACTGCAAATGTTTTTTTTTTTAAAGTCACTCAGCACTGGGACTACACTAAATAGAAGCACTAATACTGTTTTTTCATTAAAAAAAGCTCAAGATGAAGATGTGTGTAAGTTTTTTATATATCGGTTATTCTTTAAGAGGGATCTGTACCTGGAATCTTCGCATGTCTCGCGGGTTGCCTGCATTCTTCAAACAGTTCTGATTGCACTTGAGGAAAAACTTTAGAAAGAATCTATAAAAATACAAAATTGAAATCTATTAGATTCATCAAAATGTAAATCCAATTTTAAAAAAGTTTAATAAAATTTAATCATAAATAGTTATACCCAAAAGAATACTGGTAGTGAAATATTACTTTCTTATTAGTTAATGAACTTATTTTAAAGCACAAGATCTCTGTTGTAAACAGAACATTATTGCCAGGGAAAGGCAAATTTATATTTTTAATTTTTCAACAACTACAAATGTATTGACTCCAGGCCATATCCTTAGCTCGGTGTGGGAAAGTTGATTTCAGTGACTCATTGACTTCAAAGGCAATGACTTACACCAGATGAGAATTCGTCTCTATTTTTTTAATACGTTTTATTTCTTCACAACTTATATTAGCAGTAATGACCTCTACATCGAAACATTCCAAGGTAATGAATGATCAATCTTCTGAAAAACACTTGGCGTTGCCTCCGGTTTGGAAACTCTCGCTATTCAAAGGGACTCGATCCAACTCCTGCTGACTCCGGGGAGATCCAGGCGGGATCTGCCCACCGGCAAGGCCCCGGTTCCCTCATTGTTTTTGAAAGGAAAGGAACATGGCAAATTAGGCCCTGTCTTACGACCTCTTCAACCTTTGCCAGCCTTTAACTGTGAGGAGTTACCAGGAGGATGGAAATCCAGCTTATTTTTGCTGAGCCGCAACCAGCAATTATTTCAGACTAACCCTCATCAATGAGGCATCTCCCAACAACCAGTGCTTTAGCATCGCCGCATCCCAGGACACAGCAAGCACCTATAGGAAGGGGAAAAGCTTGGGAAAGTGCAAACTCCTTCACGCTGCCTGCCTGTACCTGCTGGGGAAGGAGCAGATATGGGATGTCTCCACCCCCCAGGCTATGCAAGGTGAGGGGATCCTCACCATCCCGCCCTCGTGCAGGAGGATGTTCACAGCTCAATGCCTCTCCTTTTCTTTATGTAGCTCTGCTTTCCCATTTCGTAATTTAAAAAACTGTTCTATAGGTCTGGTTTTCGGCTAATAACCGACAGCTAATGACAGGCAAGGCTCAGGACTTTCTAGTCACCCAGACTTTCTCAGATGCGCCAGCCCAGCAACTTCATACATGTTGAATAGTGAGGTTAGGAGGAGCTTTCACATTTAGAATATCATAGAATCATATAGAATGATGTGGGTTGGAAGGGACCTTAAAGACCATCCAGTTCCACCCCCCTGCCCTGGGCAGGGACACCTCCCACCACACCAGGTTGCTCCAAGCCCCCTCCAACCTGGCCTTG
>JAOXNO010000002.1:38566506-38574006 GCA_028565335.1 Limnodromus scolopaceus
CTGACCAGCAGCAAAATTGCTCTGCAGGAACAACCAGTACAACCAGTACAACCTCACGGGAATACCCCAGTATGGCTCTCCCAGTGGTCAGGGTGCTGTGACCCCATCCATCACCCCAAGGAGGCTGATTTGTCAAGGAACTTCGGGACCTGACAGGAAGCTGTCAGGATGTGCACGTGGATAAAGATCTAGTCATCCAACTCCCTGTGGCAGCAGCTCCCAGGGCTGGTGGTCGCCCATGGGGCTGGTAGGTGCCCATGGGGCTGGTGGTCACCCATGGGGCTGGCAGACGCCCATGGGGCTGACGGATGAGCACGGCTCTGACCACAGCTTACACCCCAACCCTGCATTTCTCCACACTCAATGTAGATTGGCCAACCTCTGGGCGCTGTGCTGCTACGAGGTCTGGTTCTCCACCACTAGCATCAGTGGGGTTTTTGCCTCTGATATCACTTATTGTGGGATCTAAACCAAAGAGCCAATGAGTCAAATTTTACATAGATGTAATGAACACCTGACAACATAAATAAAAGTAACTCCACTGGTATTGATGGATTTGCACATGCTTTTGCAGAAGGTCATTTTAGACCTTAATATTTTATAAGTTTTTACTTTGATGTTGCAATTTTGTAGGGTTATTTAAGTATTTTATTGCAACATCTGTGAAAAATACCCTGTGAAAAGACTTTATTTCCCATTCATTTCGGTGGAAATGAAGGTCCGTTTACAGATAACGTGAAACCCGTGTTCTAATAAGAGATACATCTTTAATTATTCATTATTATACTTATTGGGATCTTACATTGCACTTAACGGCAAAGAAGATATCTGTTCTCTGCTGGAGCCTCAGCAATAGCCGTGGGTACAAGCGGAGCGGTGCTGAGCCCCAGCAATTTCTTGGTGCCACCAGTAAAGGTACCGTTTTGGCAGAGGCATTCGGCATTATCCCGTTGCTTTGCCACCCCTACCGTTCCCACGGAGCATCGCTAACCTCCTCGTGCGTCCCGCAAAAAAAGAAAGGCTGTTCTCAAAAGACGTGATTTTTTTCTTCATGGTGCATATGATGTTTTCTTGGTTTCAACGGTACGGTCTGATTTGAGGCCCGGGGCCTCGTGCCAGGGCAAATTAAAGAGCAGACGGAGTGTGCTCTATAGAGGGGGGGTTTGTTGGTGTCACTTGCCCTGGTAAATACAGGTGGGTTTTGTTCTTCTATCTGGTTGTTACAGTACGGACTGAAAATCAGGTAAGAGCAAAGATCTCTCAACGGTGCCTACCTTAATTCGATTTTTAATTACTGTTTATCAAAACACATATAAAACATCTCATGATAGCCATACATGAGGTTTGTAAGCAAGGACTTCAAGATTGTTCCATTTCTTTATAAAATGCACCAGGTGCCGAGCAGCCCAGTTTGAGACAGGTTGTTTCAGAGGGAATCTTCAAGCAAGAAGCACCAGATCCGGCCCCAGGAGCAAGGGTCCATCATCCCCTCCATTGCAACAACCCCAGCAGTTTGATCTCCCCCATGAAAGCCAGTCAAGGGAAATCTTGATAAAATCTTGATTTATCTTGGATAAATCAAGCTGGAAACTCTTAGTCAGCATTAGGCCATAGACCCGCTGAGTTCTGCAGGAGCGTGGTGGCCACCAGCTTCAGACCCTGGGTTTTCAGCATTCACCTTGATACCTGGCCTGGGCTGTTCTCAGCTTGAAGCTGCTGTCTCCTTTTCAAGTAACACCTCCAGGATGCAAGAGTGAACGAGGTGCCACCTCACACCCAGACAGAGGAGCGTCCTCCCCGCCTGGAGCATCTCCACCCTGATCTGCAGGTGGAGAGGTTCCTGGTGGGCACCTTGTGGAGAAGACAACTGTGGGGGAAGTAGCTGAGCTCCGGTCCATGGGAAAAATCAAAGAGCTGCATACGCATCTAGGGGGAACATCTGGGCTATTGTCAGCAACTTACATACATTTACTTAATTGCAATCTTGAATGAAATTGTCCGTCATAAAAGATGCCTCGAGAATTTTGATTTTAGCTGTGTGTCTGCACGAGCTGCAACGTACGCTCCTACCATTTGTCTTAATTTTATTTCACTATCACTAACTGTAGACACTACTTCAGAAATATTTTGAATTTAGTTTTAATTGTACAGCTTTCAACTCACGCAACATTTCTCTTTGTGTTGAAAGCATCACGGTGATTTATCCTCATTATTGTGTAAATAGGTTTCGGCAGTTCTCAGTAAATAAAACAAAGAGTGACAGGAGGAGAAGGGGGAATTTGCTTTCCTACCAATTAGAGTAGCCTTAGGCAGTACTTTTAAGAGGAGATAAATCCTGCAAATCACTAAAATGATCCTGTCACATGCACCAAATATTAAAATCACACAGCGGCGCACTTCATACAGTTTGCTTTGGTTTAATGAGTTGGGGTGGGCTTCGTCATGAGGTTTGCATCTCGCAGTTGGGGACTGTTGATTGACAGTGAAGATCATGCCCAACTGCAGCTTCCTAACCAGTAGGGCCAGATGGAAAATCACAATTCATGTTTAATATGCAGTTTTTCAGCTAACGAAAATTCCCAAATTGTCTCCTCACCTCCTACCTGAAAATTTTTTCCCATAATAAATGCAAAATATGCTTCATATTAGCCAAGAGTGGTTTTTCCCCCTTCCAGCAAGTTATTAAAAAAAATCCTGTATAAATGATCCCTATTAAGTGAACAACCTGTTAACTTCTTCAATTATGTAAGTTATCAAAGATTAAAAGATAAGTTTACAAAACATCTGTTGTCACCCATAGACACTTCTAAAAGTGAGCGAGTGGCCTGTCGGGGTAAAGATGGGATCACAGGAGAAGACGCCAGTCTAAAAGTACTAAACAACTAAATAAACGCTTTATTCTACTAAATTTTCTGCCCAGCTTCTGCACCACGCTGGTGGGGATGCAGTGGCTCCTTTTGGATTTGCCCTTACGGCGGAGAATGTAACCAGGTAAAGGTCTGGAAGGGCATTTTTAGCCACCGGAATAAAACATGCCTAATATATATAGTAAAGAGAAGGCTGATATCAGGCTTTTAATGACAAACAAGACGTAGCAGACATATTGCATGACGCCGTAGGAGCCCTTCTAACTCCCAGCCTCGCTGTTACAGCCGAGCGTCCTACTTTCAATTATTATCTCCCCCTACACTGTTCTCCTGCAGTCAAGTTTTACACTCTGACATTTATACTTAGTATATTGAGCAATGATTGTTACCTTGTTCCAGCATTTTTTTCGTGCGATGCTTTATGAGAGTGGAACTAAATGTATGACAGGAACCCCAGTAACCTGAGACCCTGGGTCAGTAATGTATTAAAACAAAACAAGACACACATGGCTCCGGCACAGCAAGAAATCATGCAGGAATGGGGACCCAGACAGGCTGAGATAAAGAAGGCCCACCTAACAGCTGCAATTATAGCCTTCGTTATAGGAGTCGATCCATTACCGCATATAGGCTTGACAAATTACCATAAATGCCAAGCCAGAACAACAGCGAAGTAATTTAGCTTCACACTGGACACTTTGAAAGTTGGTACATCTAAATATCTCAGTGAGGGCTAATTAATTAATCAGTCTTGTTGTTGGTATAATGATTATGATATTTTTTTTTTTTAATTTAAAAACTCCCTCCAACTAAACAACTGGCAAATTATGATTACAGTGGTTAGAGGATAAAATCATTGATTTGTAGTCTCATTCGAAATGGAATAGCACATCAATTTGTAAATGCCCCACAATAAATACAAGTTTTTCATTACTACTTTCAATAACGTATATCTGCAAATTAAAGACTTTACATTAAAGAAACGCCCTCTGCCAGCCACCCACAAGTTAACAAATGCTCGTGCAATCTTCACACAGTATTGATTTATAAGTATTAAATTATATGATTATATTTTATCACTTTCTCATATGTAGAGTAGCTGTCCTGCTCAGTGTACAGGATGGAGAACGATGATTAACATTACCTCACACGTTTTTTATATTCCCTGAAAAATATGTAGCACCGTGACTTGCACAGGGCACATCTTCCTAACCTTGTAATTTATTAAGTCAATGTCTTCTCAACCTCCTCGTAGACATTTTCCCCCATCACATTTAAGCAGTTCAAAATTAACAGCACTGCCCTTCGAGGAGGTGAAATTACCGCCGTACGACCAGTTTGCAGTCGGGGTGAAGTGGGGAGAGGTTGAAGCCAACTTCTGCTGGGCTGGGTGCCATTCTCCACCACGATGGAGCCAACTGACCACCACCACCACCACCACCCTGGCCTAGAGACCTCTGGGCTGGCTCCACCCGGGCCAGCACAAGCCACAGAAGGTCTGAGCTCAGCTTTTCTTACCCCTTTGTGATCTGCTACGCCCCGACTGAAAATCCTGATAGTCTTATTTAGGTTATATTGTGTATTTTCCACTGTTTTCCTCTGTCCCACCTCCCAATTACGCAGTGCAACAAAGGTGTTCCAGAGCATAGTCCACACACCAGGTCCTGCCAAGGGCAGAGGCAGGGTGGCCCCCAGCACCCCTGAAATTAAAGCTCCCTGTGGCTGTTAAACAGTGACCAGAGGGAGAAGGGCACCACAATGCCGAAAAACTGGGCATGGCTCCTTCAAGATGACACAGAAAATACGTGACAGAAACAGACACAGAAACCGTATTTCAGAGTCAATTTGTTGGGTCAGCAGGACCCAACCAGAGGAGTGATGCATTCCTTCCTCTGCCTCAGGCGCTAAATATTACCTAATTTCAGCGGCAAATGAACAGAAGAAGGTACCGATGAGTCTCCTTCACTACGCAACTCTAATTGAGATATCTACATAGTGGGCACCAACCGTAGGAGGGGTCAGGGACACCAGAAGTCATCATGCAGTTAAAGACCTTATCAGATCTTGCCTTAGAAAGGGGACAAAATTCAGATTACAATGGATGACTTTAACGCTGCCAAAACGGAAGCAGTCAGTGTTTGACTTTTTCACCTCGTAACATTCCTTGGCGTTAATTTCCCACTCTTAAAACCGGAGGAGAGAAACGTTGTTTACCTGCAGCCATCCGACCTCCTCTACAAAGCACGGGGAGAAACGGAGCTTCACAGAAGACCCCTGCCCTGGCGGGAGGGTTAAGGCCCCCGCCGCGGGGCTGAGAGCTTGCCCGGGCGCTGGCTCTGGGTGCCGCCGGGCTGCGGGAGCTCAGCACTTCTCACATGACAACTTAGTCTAATTGAGTGGGACAAATTATCTTACAATGGACTCCGCGCAACAGCGGCAAGACTAAATCTATACTCCGGCTAACTCTGAACACATCATTTAGCCATAAGAGACTAGCAGCGTCCGTGGTTCCCACAACTATCTGCTAAAAGCAGAAGAGAATTAAGCCCCGAGAAATTCTGATTTGGGTTCCAGAAAGCAGTGTAATATGTCCATAATAGGTGAGCTCAGAGTTAGTAAAAAAAAAGCAAAACCACATTTTTCTTCTTGCACAGGCTGTTGTATTTCTCTCTCTTATTGCCTGTGACTCCTGGCACCGTGATCCTGTGCTCCACGCCGCCGGCGGTGGGAGAGCAGGGCAGGAGGTATATTGCCTGGCTCTCGGCAGGGAAGCTCTGAAGAGGAGCCGTCCCCTGCCCTCAAGCCCCACAACCCCGTGTCTGCCAGGCAGGAGCAATCCCAAGGAAAAAAAAAAAAACAAAAAAAAAAAAGTCATGTTCTAGCATTTAAATTCATTACTGGCTTTTCTCCCACTATGAATTATCCAGAGTATAAAAATTCTAATTTTGTTATTTGAGGCTAATCCTGTTGGTCGAGCTACAGCTTCAGAGGATATTTAGCCCGATTTATTTATTCCTCCCCACCTTTGACTATCCCTATCCCTTTTTAAGAAGAGAGTCTTTTTGATGTTAAATCTAAATGAAGGACTTCAAAATGCAAGTACTGACCTTGCTGACTCATAATCTTTAATAAAAGCAGATATTGAGCACTAATTAAGAGTTATCATTCGCCATCAGATACAGCACCTTTACCGCAGTTGGGTTTGGGGTTTTAATTTCAATTTCTGGACAGCTGGTGGTATCGGTGACACCAACTTGTGGGAACTATTTAGAAGACGCCTACTTTCTGCAGGTGAAATGTATAAATGTGGGTCCATCCATCCACAGGGCTACTTGGGGCTTTTTTGCATGTACGGCTCCATATATCCTGACTGCGTGCATTACCGTAGCGCAAATAATTAAAAGAGAAAATAATTCCAACTACCATCGGATACGTTGCTCGCACCATCATTGAGAGCCATTAAAGACAACTAGAGTGTACCTTAAAGCAGATCTCCATAGGGACTGCCACGGGAAGCCCTACTTTGAGAAACACCACTTTGACATTGGTACTTTATTTGTACACACTGAAACGCCTTGGAAAATACCTTCTTTTAGACACCCAGAATTAGCACAAACCCCGTCCCCTGGAGATGCGGCACTGAAGCTGGCTCACCCAGGTGCTGCCCACACCAGACCAGGGAGCTATTTCATTGTCTCTCTGTTTTCTGAATGGGTTGTTCCTTGTCTTGTTTCAGAATGAACGCTAATCCGGGACACAAATCGATCTGAAATTACAAAGCCAGAACCACGCGCTCATCCTGGTGATGCTGAAACGAGAATCCCTGGAGGAGGGGTTGGGACAGTCATTGGGAAGGGGAGATGGCAGTCCTGCTGAGCTTTACTGAGATTTTCCTGAATTTCCTCTATTTCTCATCGCATACTTATTTTCTTCCTGAAGAACAGTTAAATCCAAATGGTGTCATCATTTAATTACTGGCCTACTTTCCCAGGACTGCAGTGACAGGCTCCGGCCGCTTCTCTTCAGCCCTACTTCATCCCCCAGAACCCACCACCGTTGGCTTTTTGGCCCTGACCATCTGGGGGCTGGGCTGGTTTTTTGCTGCCTTAAAATCCTGCACTTTCACAAAAGGAACCTGTAGATGGTTCACCTGGTGTCCAAGGAGCTTCAACACGAAGCAGAACCCCAACTACCCCTGCTCCTGGGCTTTGCAGCGCCATTTCTTTATTAATTTAATACCTCTACACTCAGCCGTTGTGCAGAATTCAGGATTGATTCCTACACTGATTTCCACAATATGATTTACATAGTAGCTGAGTGCAAATTTAAAATAATTTGGACTGAATGATCCTTACTAGAATAGATGGCCTCAAGAAAAGGATGGAAAATAAAAGCAGCTTTAGTCAGAATCTAAGCAATTTGCTGCCAAATACAAGCAGCATTTCCCCAGATTATAATTTACACTGTATTAACTGTCAAGAGTACTTTTGAGAAATATAGATAACAATTCAGATGCAATCGATAGGGAGTGACAGTTGATTTTAAAGCTTAATGCAAGACAAGAAAGAAATGACTGGGGTATCAGCTCTGGAAGAATAAATTTGTTTTGTATTTGATTTTTGTGTTAAATTTA
>JAOXNO010000002.1:38576506-38589035 GCA_028565335.1 Limnodromus scolopaceus
ATCCCTGCTCCCTGTCGAAATGGCCCTTCTCCATCCCTGCTCCCTGTTGGAATGGCCTTCTCCCTGTTGGAATGTCCCCTCTCCATCCCTGCTCACCATTAGAATGGCCCTTCTCCATCCCTGCTCCCTGTTGGAATCGCCCTTCTCCATCCCTGCTCCCTGTTGGAATGGCCCTTCTCCATCCCTACTCCCTGTTGGAATGGCCCTTCTCCATCCCCGCTTCCTGTTGGAACACGCTTCTCCATCCCTGCTCCCCAATAGAATGTCCCTTCTCCATCCCTGCTCCCTGTTGGAACACCCTACTCCATCCCTGCTCCTTGTTGGAATGGTCTTTGTCCATCCCTGCTCCCTGTTGGAATACCCCTTCTCCATCACTTCTCCCTGTTAGACTGTCCCCTCTCCATCCCTGCTCACCATTAGAACGGCCCTTCTCCATCTCTGCTCCCTGTTGCAATGGCCCTTCTCCATCCACTTGGAGGGACAAGAAAAATCAGCCCTGTGCCCACCTGGGCCTCTCCAGCTTCATCTTTTATACACCCATTTACCCCTCTCCTTCCTCTTTTCCATGGACTCATCATTGCTCCATCAGGAGAGACCCTTTATCCACGGGGCCGAGCTCGGGCAGCGGAGAGCGCTGCAGCCAGCACACAGATACCAGTCACGATATTAAATCCACTTCTCGGGACGTGCCGTGCTGTAATGCTGATGATACAGCCCCAATCACTTTTCTGGTTCCTAACCCCGCCAGGAAGGCCATCCTGTTTGCATTTCTCATGCCAGGCATCCCCGCTGGAGAAAAACAAAGGTGATCATGGCCTTATCCCTTTATTTGGCACAGTCACGGGTACAAACGTAGCACCCTCTCCCACGATCCGGGTTTAATGAGAGGCTGCCTAACCCAGTAACTTTTTTACCATCTAAAAATAGCAAGAAAGGTTTAAACATTGGCAACGACGCAATATAAAGGGAAAAGCAATAAAAATGTTTAAATACCTACGCTTAATAAAGTGAAATTAAATCACTGTTTTTTCAGCTGCCACTTACAATAATTGCTTAGAAATAGACAATAGTAACAAAATCGCCTGCCTACTTCTTTCTCCCCATTTTTGGTGAGAGCTTTGTCCAAGAAATAGCCCGTCTGTTGTGTCAGGAGTGGCAGAGGTGGCTGGGGAGCCGGCCGTGCCTTCCTGCCTGCCCTGTCCCGAGCGGACGGCACGGCGGGAGGATGCTGCAGCACCAGCAAAAGGACATTTTTCCAGCCTTTTCAGGCTGTGCTCCGGGGAGGACAATTCTGGACGGACAGACAAACCAGCCAGAGGGACATTCAGCCTCCCCAACAGTGCCCCCGCTGCACGTCAAAACTGCAAGCAATTTGCCGCAGCAGTTCATTTTTCAAACGCAATTAGTTTTTCCCAACACGATTAGTTTGCAGGGAGACTATTGAGCGAGGAACGCCGGGGTGTTCCACGGCCGGGGGTGAGATCCTGCCCCCCGTCTGGGGACAGGGACCTCGGTGGCCCCTGGGCTGGGGGACGAAGGGTTCCGGACCCCGTATCCCAAACAGCCTCATCATCTCCATCAGCCCAATTAACGCAGCCCAATGGCAACTCCCTGTCTTTGCTAGTTTTTTTCCGAACGGCTGATTTTTTTTTTCCCTCCCCCAGAGTTAAAGCAGTGAAACACACACGCAGCGGAAAAGCAGAAGGAATTTGCCCCAAATTACTCGAGGGGCATCTGCCCCAGATTATTCCCGGGGTTTTCTGGGGGGAAAAAAATGTGAGGAGGCAGGGAAACTCCTGGGAGCCCCTCCCGGCCAGGCAGGGCAGCGGCGGCTGGAGAGACCTTTATTGCTATTGTTTGTCTACAAATCTCCCCGTGCCAAACAATGATGTTGTCCAAAAGCGCGCTGTTTGCTATTAATGACTCATGAGTACAATAATGCTGCCAGCCCCCTACTAGGTGTTTTGTCAATGCACTTAAATTTCTAAAGTCTCAAACTGTTGCTGTTTGTTTCCATCCATCCCCCAGCACTTGGCGCAAACGTCTGTGGAGAACCCCGGCTCCAAAACCCTTCACTCTCAGCGCTGACCTTTGTGCTCTGGAAACAATTACTCCTGGAAAGCCTGTCAATATCATTATTTTTACAAGAAATCAATACGCTTCACAAAGTTAATGGGGGATTCAGGCAGCAAGCGTTTACCTTCTTACTGTCAGTGGTGCAGCGGGCTGTGCTCTGGCACAGATGACAGATTCGCCTCGACACCGAGCAGACAGTAAGCAATGGGTGTAAAGGAAAAATAGGCTGCAAGCAGGCGTGGAAAACGTCAGCTTCTGCAGGCATCCATGCTCTAACGAGCCAAAGATGTCAGCCTCTTGTAGTGTCCACTCCGGAGCCGGCGGAGGATACAGGGGAGCTAATGAAAGGGGGATTAGGAGACGCTTCCCACTCCGCAACCAGAAATAAACCAGTTGGAAAAGGGCTGGGAGGGGGGGGGTGTGAATAAATATCTGAGGGTTCCGGAAAGAGGGGGTTCCTGGCCAGGGTGCCTCAAGCAGCTGGAATAGCTGCCAAAAAGAAAAATTTAAAAAAAAAAAAAAATTTTGAAAAAAGAATCCCACAGAAAAATGCATTCTGCAAATTCAGTCTGCAGCTTGAATTCACCCCCTTTATTTCCTGGAGTTTAACTACAGCGGGGGAGAAGAAAATTTTGCCATATTTAGCTCAATTTCCTCTGCAGAAGTATAATGCCAGCCTAAGGTACTTTGTATGTAGTGAATCTCAACCAAAAGAAAAAAAAAAAAAAGGAAAGCGATCACCGTAATGCCTTTACTAGCAACGATGCTACAGTTAGCTATTTTTACACTCACTAATGAAAGACTCGCATTGCTATTTTAAGGGTATTTCTAAAATATTCACGCAAGCTTTAACTAAGCTATCTATTTTTCAGAGGTGCTATAATAAAAGTGTAATAAAATCACAGAAAATGCATTTTTAATGTGGTAAATGGAAAAGCAGCCGACGTTTCAAGGCGTTGCCCATCACAAAACCCGCCCGGGCGAGGATGCTTGGGGCAGCCCTTTTTGCCCCCACCACCTGATGGGATTCACTGGGACGCGAGCTGCACCCGGGCGCCTCTTTGTCAGCGTCCCCGGGCACGATGCAATGGAACGGGTGACAGGAGAGGCGTTTTCATCGTCCTGTTTTCCCATTTGCCCCAGTTTCTGCTCTCCTGCCGTTCGTTACCTGCCTACAGGCTCGTCAGCGGCGCGGCCGGCAACCAGCCCTTCCCTGGCCACAAAGCAGCTGCGCCGAACGGGCAGCATCGCCTGCTCCTTGACGTCACTCCGTTTTCCCTGAGCTGAAATCTCGGCAAAATCGAGGCACAACCAGCCTGCACCAGGCAGCACTTTCAGAAAAAAAAAAAAAAAAGAAAAAAACCACCCAAAAACCCAACAAAGCAGAAGGAATTGCAAGCGTGCCCGGAGCACCCCGCTTCTCCGGCCTCAAAGGGAAGGGCTAGATGGCTTCAGCACATGGCGGGGGTTAAAAATTGCTAAGGAAAAATTTCTCCA
This sequence comes from Limnodromus scolopaceus, assembly GCA_028565335.1. Classification (NCBI taxonomy): domain Eukaryota; kingdom Metazoa; phylum Chordata; class Aves; order Charadriiformes; family Scolopacidae; genus Limnodromus; species Limnodromus scolopaceus. The sequence continues at coordinate 38,580,080 of JAOXNO010000002.1, forward strand.
GCTTCCCCTAGAGCTGCTGCTATCAACAGTTTGGAATTTACACTAGCGTTTTACATCATTACCCCAGTCGTTCACAGCTTTTTAAGGCTTTAATGCAAACCACATGCAGAACCCCGCAAGCAGCGGTGGGGCCGGGCGGGATGGGAACCCTCTCGGAGGGGAAAACCAACAAACAGATCTCTCTTGTCTACAAAGCGGGACTCAACACATTTTTCATGCATTGTGGGCTTCTCCAGAAGCAGCAAGCTGTTTAAAAAAAAAAATACCTGGCCCAAATTGAGCATTTGCTTGACATGATGGAAAAGTGAGTGCTATTTTCTGTTATATTGCCCCTATTCTACATCGACAAGAATATATTTTTTTTGCTGTTCCCAACTGATTTCACAGTAGTGAACTCCGTTTATGAATTATCTGACACATTTCTTGCAATTCTTCTGACAACAGTGCTCAGTGGAAATTTCAAGGCACCTCTCTTCTGACAAGTAGAAATATCAATATTTGAATAAATTGTGGATTTTAAACTTCTCACTCTGATGCACCACAGCAAGGAAGACTGAATTTTTCTTTTACTGGGTCTAATCCCCTTGAGCCTAAAGGAAGAAATCTGTATGCAGCGTTTCATTACAAGAAAGCTGTACTGAGTGACATTTGAAGCACACATCTAAGTCGACCTGATGAAGTTTACTTCCTTCAAACAACAAATAGCAGCTTTGTATTATTTCCCCTTCTTGGGGGAAAAAAAAAGCAAAAGCATGATGTCTGAGCAAAAAGCCGAAATGTTGATTCACAAATTGACAGGCCAATCTTTAAACAAATGTGTTTCTTGGGGGAAAAATGCAGCTTTGTTCAAGCTGAGCATTTTTCTTGTGCCTGACAGAAGCATTCCGGGGCTGATTAGAAGGAACTTGTTAGGGCTCCGTCTCAGACACTCTGACTCCACTTTTTAACAAGCATGCAAAGAAAACAACATAAAGATAACAAAACATTGTCATTACCATCTATGGGCTCTATTTGGCCCTTTTTTTTTTTTTTTCTTTTTTTTTCCTTTTCATGCTTACGCTCTGAAATTTCTCCCGGCTCATCTCACGCCGGCGCACTGGGCGCGCGGTATTTCGGGGCCCTGTGGATGATGTCCTGCCCTCACACCAAGAGGCAGGGGATGCCCGGCTCCCCTCCGCTCCCGGTAAGGTCTTTGCGTTCCAAACTGGGCCAGGCAACAGCCCAGTTGCCACATCCCTCCCTCCGCCTGCCCACCAGGTGCTGGGTACCTGGTGAGACCCCCTCGCCTGCTGCGCCAACCAACGTTATCAAATAACCACCAGATAAATTACTTATTATAGCTGCCAAGCATTCCCAGGGCTGCCCTCATGTCGTCTGCATTCTACATTCTTAAAGTACATCATTCACATCTCCTTTAACTCTTTATCTGGAGGGTTTGTGTGCCAAAGCCAATTAACGGGGCTCAGTTCGTCCTTTCGCAGCCAGGAGAAGACAACAGTTATGAGTCTGTTCTTGATGGCTTTGCCCACAAAAGTCTTCCTCCATCATGAAATCATTCTGGCTGAAGTGTATTGGAAAATTTGTCTTAGCAAGGAGAAATTTGTCTTACTGCTGGCAGCGGTTCAGGACGCCGTGTTCAACGGGGCAATATATGCCAACTCCTCTTACGAGGAGCTCTGCGATGCCACTGTGTTTACAGACCCCCTCCCATACACACCGTACCTCCAAAACTCTTAGCAGCACTGAGTAAAATAGTATCTCAGCTGAAATAAGACCAGAGGGAACAAGTATGAAGGTCTGATTTCTCCCCATGATGCTCAGTATCAGCCCAGCCTGTTCAGTGGGGATATCTAGAGGACATGGACAGAAGAAGGAGCTTTAACCATAGGCAACGTTCACAGAGACAGTCAAGAGGTCAGACCTACAAAACCACTTTAATCCAGAATATTTTGCTGCTGTCATCTGTTACCTACTTCACACTGATGGAAGTAAGAAATCTGCCCAAAATTTTTTCTGCTGGCCACATCACCATGTTTATCTTTGGTCCCATGTTGCTGTAATGCGACTGCAGGGACAGGGACGGCAATAGGTGGGGTACAAAGAGCGGAGCATGGATGAAGAAGATGCTCCCAGGCAATCTGGTCAGGGCAGATGCCACAGCTACAGGTCCTGGTGGCAGACAGGAAGGCTGAACCAAGGGTGAAGACATCAAAGAGGACTCTGGTTCTGAGGAAACATCTCAGCCCAGATCAGCTGCCCCGGACCATGCAAGAGGACTCCTCCGAGCACAACCGCAGGTGGGCTCCCAGGACCTTCTGTGGGAACCTGGTCCTGCAGGACCTTCTCCCGTAAGAACAAAGAATGCGACCAAACAGCAGCCCTGGTCCCAGCACGATGGAAACCTCTCATCCCCTCATCTGAAACCCCACCGTTACAACTGAAACGTCTGTGGGAATACCTGAACTATAAAAACATGTTTCAGATGAGAAAAAAAAAATAAAATTCAGCTCATATCTTCTTCCTGACAATTGGCATGAGCCTTTCCTGGTGGGCCAGGGCAGACATGCTCTGCCACTGCAAATGAAAAATGGCGCCATGGGGAATTTCTCGTTACATCAGACACACTCGAGCTTGATTCAGCAGACCTGGAGCTGCTTCTCTGGGTCAGTCCCTGAAGAGGCGCGGGGCCAGCCTGACACCCATCTGCCTCTGCAGACCTAAGGTAATCTAAGAAAGCCAAAACTCCGAGCACTTTACCACTGCAATTATTATTTTATTTTAATTTTAAAAAGAAAACACAAACCAGAACCTACGCACTGTATGGTTCAAAAATTCTCAAAGCTATTGGATTTGTTAGGCTTCCATTAATTTTTATTTTCACTGCCATATAGTTCATCTGGTTTTACTCAGTTCTATAGTTCTGCTCAATGAGAGGGCTGACAAAACTACTGGTGTTTCGCTCATGCCCCTCTGCTTCTCAGGAACACTCTCTAGAATGTCCCCGACAACTTCGAGTTAGGGCAAAACATTTAGAGTCATCTGCTTGAAGTTTATACTATATATTAACCTGCAGATCTTATTCTCTACCTTTCTGCCAGATTTCCATTAAGAAATTTTTCCATACTGAAAAATATTGTTGCTTTAAAATTCTGTATTTAGGTACTCACACACGAATTTATAAATATCATGCAAATCACCATATTCTTCTTTTTGCCTTAAATCAGTGTAAGTATTCATGTCGCATATTTTCCCCTTCTCTTTCATATTTCCCCTTTCTCCCCCTCACATATACACACACAAGACAGAAAAAACCCCAAACCCTTCTCCACTCATGTGACGGGAACAGGACCAAGTAACCCAGAGGGGATGTTTTACAGAAAATGCTCCGAGTCCTACGCTGAGGAGAACAGCAACAATCCAGCTCAGCGAAATCTCCTTGGAAGATGCAGGTTATGGTCAAGAAAACAGATAAGCAAGCTCAGTAAAACAACGTCAGTGCCATATTCTAGTTGAAGATGCACGTACTTATCGAGACCAGTTAAGAAATGTAACAAAAATTTCCTTTGGAGGGGGAAAAAAATAGGGATAATTGAAGTCAGAAATAGGTCTTTTTTCTCTCAGCCTCATGAAAGACAGTAAAACTAGTGTAAAATCACTGTAACTTAATTGACTTTCCAATGCTAATTTATGCTAATGGAGGTTCTGGTCCATAGTTTTCACCTGGGAACTCAATAGCAATGAGTGATGGCTCCAATTAGTCATTATAATTGTGAGTTGCTAAAGCTAATATTAGTAGAACTGCATGACATTCTGGGTATCTCCCCAAACTTTTCTGATAATAAGCACTGTTCCACACAGCTGGATCATATTGAGCTGCAAATGTGTCTCAGCTGGGTTTCGTAGTCTTTGGGGGTCATTTACGAGCATTTCCAGAGTGGTCTCCTTTATCAAAACCCAACTTTAAGTACCCGCACGCCCCGGTCCAGTGGTAGATACAACTGGACAAATATTAGGTGGTTGCTCCCCACATTAGGCAACTGTTTAATATCCAGACACGTAGCAAAGGGCTGGTTGGATGTTTTATCTGATGGGGTCCATGTTGGGTAACTGATATAGGACAAGTTCTTTCACTCTGCACCTGCAAACAATCAACTGTCCTTCCTCGCTGACATTTTAGTTTGGGCTTGAAGAGCGACTTCTGTCTGTTAGGTACAGTCCAGACTCTCAGTATTTTACACTAAAGGTCTCTGCCCTCTTGCCTCTGACATCCTGGGACAACTTCAAGTATGTTAAAGGAATTAAAATACTTTTAGTCCAGTAAATAAAAATAAATCAATTATCCTTATGCTATTTTCCCCTCTTGATTAGTTTGGTATGAAATTTTACGTTGTCCGTAATGTTCACGTTCTCCAGCGATGAGAATTTTGAATTAAAAATACTCAAATGTATTCACAAGACCCAAGTTAACAGCTGAGTAAGTTCAACAGATGAGTAAGTAACAGGTGGAAATGTTGGCACCTAATCCGAGGCAGGATTTCTGGGCCGGATAAATGTCTCTCAATATCTGTAGGACTCAGCAGTGAAGAAGCTGATAATGGTTTGATGACAGGCATGAGATGTAATTTGCAACCTTAGCTTCTCAGAGCTCCCTCTCCACCAGGATGGATGGGATTGTTGCTGCTGCTCCGCGCCCCCGATTCGGGACGGCTGCACACCCGGGCCGGCATCGCCACCCTCCTTTCTGCATAGACAGCATTTTGATGGGGTTTTCACACCAGACTTCAAAAGGGGTCCAAACTAATCACTCAAAGATGATTTCTTCATTAATTAGAATGAAGTACTGGCCTCATTTTAAAGGAGACTTCTTTGGAAAAGTGCTTTGTTCCAACTTGTTTACCCTTTGAAGTAAGTTCCCCACTCTGTGTCTGGAAAAATGTGTTTTCTTTTGACATAAATGGATGGAAAATGCATGAAATGCGTGCATCAACTGTATGTATTTATGGTTTTTTTCATAGAGCTCAGCATCGCCACCATCCACTAATGAAAGCAGAAACCATTGTTCACAGAAGAAAAGTTTACACCACAGTGGACAAAACAAATGGGCTAATTTTGTCCTCCAGGCAAGCCTGTGAAGTGAGCGTATTACACACTACTACAAACTATCACAGTTTCCAAGCCGCCGTCTCCACAGATAGTAACAGGCTGTCGTTTTGTGAGACACTCCAGCCTCTGTCTGGCTTTCACGAGGAAGAACCTATCCAGGGAGCTTAATTAAAGCAGGGAGAGCACAAAAAGAGAGAATCGACTTCAGCTCATTTGAAATAATTTGCTGAAGGACTTTTTTTAATTCAAGCTGCAGCAAATTTAGCTTCCCTGGTGAGCACAAACGATCACTGCACGGAGCAGGGAAGATGGCTTGTGAGCACAGCATCTGTGTTGGGTGTCCTGTCCCATCCCATCCCACCCAGCAGCAGAGGCAGGTTGGGACATCCTTGCAGTGAACTGGGTCATTTGGCCGTTGGGTGTGAGCACCCAGGTGCCCAAGCTGGAGGCAGGACTTCCCTCTCGGAAATCAAACCCGTATCACCCTGTTCCTTCTCGACAGCGACAGCCAAGGACAGTGCTTTCTGTCCTTTGGAGACCATCACGTACAACTTCATCAAGTGCTTTAGTCTCATCCTCTGTCCTTCCCCTGTGATGAAGTTTTATAAAGGACTCCAGAACATCTCCACTTCCAAGTTACAGGATTTTCTGTTGCTGAAATAAAAATCTAAAGCTAAAACCTAAAGATAGAGCCTCAATCAATTAATCATGCCTTTAGATATGAGTTGATAATAGCTGAAAAGCAGATCTCCCCAAGAAACAACCTGCTTAAGTTGGAAACTCAGGCAGCACTGGGTATCTTCTATAAAAGTTCATACCACACAGGCTACAAGAATGAGTAGGCTACATGCTTATTTTGTTTTGAGATGATGTATTAATACAAAGAATAAAATAATACTACAAAGTAAATAATAGAAATCATAATATTGATCATTTCAGTAGATCTGTTGGTTTTGCAGGGCAGAAGAATACAGCACAGAGCCGGTATTATACACGTAACTTATTTACAGCTTATTATTCAGATGCACTTTTATAAAGGAAGGAAAGAGGAACTGGTTTCCTTCTGAGAGAGCTGTTTTGGAAACAGTTGTACTGGCTTTAGGAATAAAAAACCTGATGGGAGGATGCTCAGGGTTCTCCATATTAAGGGGAACTCTGAAATTACCTAAGGCTTTCTCTAGGGTTGTTCCATTATGTCAGAAGTATTTATATTGCCAGAAAGCTGTAAGTCAACTGTGGAAAAATGTAGCAATGAAATTCTTCGAGAAAGCACAAGAAAGAATGACAAAATAAAAGGGAACAATAGCAGGCATCTGCTGCAAACCGCTTGATTTGGAGAAGAACAAGAATGTTCCATCTCACAGCACACGGTCGTTGCAGAAGACTTTTGACCACTGTAAGCTCTGCAGAAGAGGAGGTACAACCAACTGGTAAAGTTCTCCATTTTTATAGAGGATAATTTTACGTTGCTAGAAATAAAGATTTAATTTTTGTCCGCAAGGGCTTTTTCCCTGGAAAGCATTAACAATAAGAAAGGGGAAGGTTCTATTCTTAGCTTATTTTGGCAACTAATCCAATTAGCAACAGTAGTTGATTGGATAGCCAACCCACTGAAATGAACTTGCCTATAAATCTTATCTTTTAATAACTTCAGCAATTTCCTTGCATTTATTTTTACTCTGTCTTTTTTAGAATTCATGGTTTCCTGGTCACCTCCTAGTATTTGAGACCCTCCGTTGCTCTTTTTTGATTTTCCTATCTGTCCACTGGCAATACGTGACCTTGATGTCACCTTCTGTTTGGAACGGGGTACTTGGCAGAGTGGGAGAATGATAGCCCAGGACCTTTTGGATGGGAACCACTCCTATTCATCATTTCTTGTTCCCCATCCATTTGTAGCTGCTCACCACTGTTGGTCCTCTCACTCAATGTAACACTGCTGCCTCTTCCCCTTGCTGCTTCTCGGCTCCCCTCCTTCTGCTATTTTTCACCCATTATCCCGAGTCCAGCCTCAATTTCTCTCCATCTCCCTTTCCAACCTTGTGAAAACAACGATTCTCCAGTGTTGATTCTTCCTTAAAGGAAGCTTCCTTAAATGATTCTTCGTCAAAGGATGTCTACCTGCTGTGTAGTCCTTCCTGAATACTCAGACTAAACAACAAGGTGTCAGAGAGGTTTTTCTTCAACAGGCCCTCAAACAGGGAGGAAACTAATTATTTAGCTGGGAGGGTTTCTCCGGGAGTGAGGGGGGGGGATGCGTTCCCACCAGGGTACCCCACTCCACCTTTCAGATGGGATGCAAGGTTCCCCAGCCTTATCACCGCTCTGCTGGGAACAAATAAACACCTGGTAAGTTTTTGGGATCGTTTTCTCTAGTAGCAGCCCACAGCCAAGTTTGAGAAGGTTTCTGCAGTGGATTTAAGCGTTTCAAAGCCGTCGGTGTCCCATGGGCAAAGGAAAATCATTTCTAAGTTTTTCTTAAGAATGTAGGTAGTCGCGTGAAGGGCCGTATTTACACCCTTACCATGCACTGCCAGGTATCGCGTGATTATGGAGCTAAAACTGCTTTATTTACAAGACCATTCCTCATACAGTTGAAATGAATGATTATTTAAAGATTTTTTTAAATCAATCCCCTCATACCTTACTGATGATGTTAAAAATTGGGAAAAGGATAAGTCAGGAGCTTGAAGGAAAGACGGCTGTGGTAATTAGCTACCTCCCGTACGACACTGTAACCCTCCCCCTGCTGATAACTCCAGCCACATCTGCTTACCCCAAAATTTTAATAGGTGATGATTAGTTCTGCCTGACTTGCAACCCCAGACTACAACTTGTGCATATTGCCACAACTTAGGTCACTGATACCTGTGTTTTGGACGTACAAAATGCCTGTGTATGTACACAATGTATGCACACAGATGTACACACATGCTACACAGGCTATGAAAAATCAGGTCCGAGGCATCTCCCATGCAGCACTTACAGATACACTTATCTACTTCATTATTAATTTCTCCGCGCTTCAATTTCCCATTTCTAAAGCAGGGATACTTCAAGAGACAAGGATGTTGTAGAAGGGAGTCTCCGTTGCAGACCCACACAACAGCAATGAGCTCTCTGAGGTGGCTCAGGGAGAGATTTTGGTGGGATTTTATTGAGGCAAGACTTGAATACCACTCAATAACTAAGTCATGAGAGGACCACACACTGAACAATGAAGGACAAAAATATTGGATAATAATGAATGAGGTAGGGATGATGTGGGGGGAGAAATCCTGTTTCCAATTATGGAACTAAACCCCATATCCTAATGGACGTGCACAGGGAAAACCAAAACTTGCAGGGGTTACCTTAACTTCAGCATTTTTGTTTGCTTGTTTTACTTTTGAATGCTCACATTTGCAACCTTAAGAATGTTCTTTTAATGTAATTGTTTGTATGCTACAAAGAAAAAGACAAGCGAGAAACTAGGCCCATTAGCAAATGAGGGAAAGAGTAAGATTAATGACAATTCAGAAATAACTAGAACTGACGCTGCCTGGGGACCTGCCCCAGTTACAGCCTTTGGTGGCCAGTCACTAGCACACCACCACCAGTTTAAACCCATAGGGCAACTAAGGAACTCTACTGCAGCTCTTGTAAGCTGTTGAAACCAGCCTGTGATGTGTCAAGCAATCTATTCTTCAATTTCTATTTATCTTTTTTCTGCCAAAATTTGTATTTTGGGTGGGAGGCAGGCTGCATCAGTGCTCTTCAATACCTGAAATTCTCACTGAGAATCACAGAATCACAGAATCGTAGTGGTTGGAAGGGACCTCAGAGATCATCGAGTCCAACCAACAAAACAAAA
>JAOXNO010000002.1:38592038-38597038 GCA_028565335.1 Limnodromus scolopaceus
CCAGATCTGACACTGCTACTTAAGGACCAGTCCGTCTAACTCATTTTAAAGATAAAACAGGCTTTCAAGGCACGTATATGTCACATTCGGGGCTTACTTCCACAGCACTAATGATCTGAAATTTCCTACCTCACATGGTAACAAAACCATTGTAAATAAAAAATATGAACTCATATGAAAATAAATAATTGTGCCTCACTCAGCAAAACCGTGGTGCAAATCACAGGTTTTTGAATGTTATATTCTTCCCCTGTTAAAATGTTTGGGTTTTTTTAATTATTTTTTTTTTTTTACAAAACTCAGGTAAAGAAAATCCCTCCTTTCTCGGAGGGCTGCCCTACATTGCCCTAATTTCCATGCATGCCACCCTGATGACTTCACTCCCTCCCTCCAGTGGAGACTCAATAGGTGTAACTAAAAGCAGAGCTGGCCCCCAGTATAACTTACACAGCCCTAAGCCAGGCAGGGCCCGCAGCCATCGCCCCCCGTTAGCCACGTGTAACGAGCAGCCCTTCAACTTTGGGGAGCAATTAAACAGAGCTCGCGCATTCCAGCTCCCACCTACAGCCAAGGCAACACCCAGCACACTTAGCCCAGGCCTTTTTTTTTTTTTTTTTCAATTTCAGTATGTTCAGTGTACCAATAATGCTCTGATGCATTTCACTCTTGACTGGATACAGTGAGATTGCTAATCAGGATTACTTGATTCAGTCAACACTGATTTCAATAAAAAGACAAAAAAAATTATCATAAATATAGAGAAAGTGCTGGCGGCGGTGACAGGTGATTAAAATCTCATTCACTCGGAATCAGCCTGATTCATGGTAGTCGAATAGAGGAAGTCTTCATATCAGCAGCAGATGATTATTATCTCACTCACTCCAAGTCACTTCTGATTGCACATGCACACACAAATTGGCACAAAGTAGATTCATGAACAACAAATCATCATGCAGGGGTCTGACCTCCTTAAAATGAGGCTTTGTATAATAATTCTTCAGAAACAAGCAGATATAGGGTGGATAATGCTAATTTACAGAGTAGGCATAAGCAAGCGAGCTTGCATTAAACATTCCGAATGGAGAGGAAGTAAGTGGCCAACAATAACTTCTCAGTATTAAGCTGAAATACTTAAGATTAATTGATTTGAAGTGCTATTTTCGTGCGTTTAAAAACAATTCCAATCATCAAAAAGAAGGAAGTTTTCAGAGTGTGGCACCAAAGAAACAAAAATAGATTCGAACACTAGGATTTCCCTATGTTTTATTTAAAAAAGTAAAACTTCTCTGGAACACATTTTTTAAGCTGTGAGCATCTACCTGGCAATACTCGGAGTGCCCTTCAACACGAGGAGGGGTAAAGTCAGCGCATCAGTGCTTTTTTCCCCTCTCGATTTCTGCATCCAAACTTTAAATGTCGACTAAAAAGCAAAACGTTGGCCACCTAATGTGAATCCTGAATTCACACCACCACACACAGCCCGGTGTGGTGTCACGAGACTTCCCGTCTCTTCCCGTGAGAGGTCTGAAACAAAAGGAGTTGGGAGACGGGAACCCTCCATCCCACTCGCTGTTAGTTCTGCAGCACTACTGCTTTACTAACACCATTCTTTTTACATAAGTAGTGGTTTTTCAAAGCAATAAATCCCAAAGGCATACACTGCCTGCCCACAGAAACAAGTGTAGTGCAGGCGACACAAAGGTTCCCTTCCTTCAGCCTTCTCGGAGGGGTGGCATCATGATCCCCATGAGTTTATGGGGACACATAATGCCAGCAGATCCCTGGGACCTCCAGCTCTTCTTACACGGCTTGAAGTAGGAGCCGTACCTACCCACACGACTACTGTGTCCTGTGACCGATAATATATTAGGTAGAAAACAGCCATGCGAATGTCAGAGCCCTTCTCTTCAGAAGACACAGCAGGGAACCCTCTCACACTTTACCAAAGAACTCAAGCCATGCAGCAGAAAGCTCATGACCGTCTTAAAAATACGACCAACTTATTCAGTAAAACACTATAATGTCCTGCCACCCTTAATTGAGAATAACTACAGACAGGTATATCTTATCTGCTCATGCTAAACACCCGTAAAATACTCAAAAATAGTGAATTAGTATCCCAAACAATGAATTAGTACGGTCTCCCCTCTCTCTACATAAGGTAGAGTCTCCTCTCGCAGCTACACAATGACAGCAAGTGTTGGACAGAAAAGCTTATGCAGGATGAAGTTAAACAATTACATGTTTTACTGCTAGTTTGAAAGATTTTTTTAGATTGACAGGGCAATCAAACCCAGTAGCAGTGCCAGTGTCAAAGTGCAAGTCAATATCTTAGTTAGATGTTGTCTAATAGAAATGAGTAACAGCAGTTGAAGGCAAGGGAAGACTCACTTGAATCCACGGATCTGGCTTGTGTTCCAAGCAATTAAAGACTGTTGAATCAATGTGGGGAGAAAGCAAGGCGAGATGTTATTTAGTATGGCCATGGCTCATAAAACCAACCTGTTGAAGGATGGAGAAAGGGAGAACTTTGGGGTGGTAACCAGTAAAAAGCCCGTTTGGGTCATCTGGCTTCTGTCAGGCTGACAGAGCAGGAGCTGGGGAGGGAAGGAAGTGACCCAGTAGTCCTAACACCGAGGGGAGATAATGCTCAATTCCCTGCAGTGTCTGCATCTGATAACCCAATTATCCCCAGTCTATTTTTTCAAAAGTCTCTTTGAACCTGTGACCCACCACAAACAAAATGTATTTGTGTTGTTCTTAACTGCTAAACTCTGAAACAACAAAGGACTTGGGGAATAGTTGCCAACTTGTGTCTTTCTTTAAGGTTACAACAATTATACTTAAATCAATCCAGCGTATTATTTTTAAATGTGGTGTTTTTTAATCTGAAAAAAAAAATGTCAAATGGTGAAAGTAATTAAAATACACTGTTTGGGATTAAAAACCTTCTTACTCAGCCAGTAGTAATACACGAAGCCAGGAAAAACTCTGCAGGAGTATTTAACATAAGTTAAAAGTGACACTGTTTGCTGTTACGCAGCAAATGTCAGCCCAGCTGCTCTTTTTATTTATTAAATAGCACTTTTATTTTGGACAAACACATCTACTCTGCTAACTGCTTCCTGCTAGAATTTATTCCAGTAGTATATGTAGTTTTTTTTTTCAACAACATTTTGTTCTGGAAATGATAGTTTCTGCCAGGAAAAAAGTTCCAGCCCCTTACTGAAAAGCAGCGTTTCTGTGAGGCTGCTCTTACGGCAGCAATTAACAGACACTGACGGTTATTCATCTGGTTTTGTATCGCCTGCTTTGTCTTTCTTAACTATGAACTGGGTTATCTATGGTTTTGTGTACATCGTGCTGTCATCTGGAGGAACACGCGGGTATTAAGGAGCAGAATACATAGAATTTATACCTGCAGTTAATTAAGGCTGCGATTATTTGGGAGCTGAAATGATGTCATGCCAAAACAGAAGCATCTTTCCACAACCAGAACCCAGGAGAGTCAAGTAATCTGAAAATTATACTGCAGGAATCATAGGTAATCAGTAGGCTAGTTTATCACAACAGGGCGAATTAAGGCAGAGTTGTTTTTGCTGACTAGAAGCTCTCCTGAAATCGCAGGAAAAGGCAATGGAAAAGGCAAGGCTGAGCCCATGGTGCATCATGGCAGAAAGAGAACGAGGAGGCCATCACCGCTTCCCATTTCCTGTGCCAAAATTATCCTGGAGTTTAAATTTTACCAAAAGGGGGGAAATTTAACGTTACTTGGGCACACATATTACTTAGTGTAAATTATATTGAAAAAAAAAAAACCAAACCCAAATGGCTGCACTTCATTTCACTGAAGACGCATCCATGGAATGACCCGCACAGACATGCTAGCACACAAAATAAAATTTTATATTACCTTCAGAAGCCGGATCAATTGTTAATTCTACCATATGTTCAAGCATATTCCGTTACATTACTGTCTTTAGAAAAGCTCGCGGAATAGGAGGGAATGTGTGAAAACATGCATGCTGTGCCAGTAAGTAGTTATTTTATGTTTGTAATTTTAGTTTTACTGACTTTGGGCCTAATCCAGTAGGGAGAGCCACGGCAAGGCTAAGCTCGCGCTCCTTCATTAGCGCCGCCGGGAAGCACTTTGGGGTTACACGGGCCGTTTGGCGTGGAGGAAATCCAACCTTCACCGCCGGGACCCCCATCTCCCGGGGGGACAGCGGGCGACTGGCAGCTCGAGGGCGAGGGGAGGGATGGTGGGACACACAGGTCTCTAGGGGTCCGTTGGTGGCCTCCCCACACCCTCCTAAACACACAGCTCCACTCAGAGAAGATGCTCAGCCACGACCCAAGCGAGCTCCAACAACAACATTCAGCAGCCACCACCAGAGGAGACCCCAAGTGATGCCTCCAAGGGTTACATCAATGTAAAATAAAATTGCATTAGTGCTTTAGTGGTCCGTTTGTGAAGGGGCATGAGACAACCAGATACAGGACTGGTCCTACACATGCATGTAGGAGCCCATGCCATGGATGTCCGTAAGCTCCTTTTCCTCATCAGCTGGGGACAGGCAACCTAGCTAGACAGAAAGGACAGACCACCCTAGCACTGCCCACTGCCCTGCCCAGAGCTACCCCCAATGCTTTGCCCCCACTGGGGTCTCCTGTGCACAGAGCTGCTCTTCAGCAGAAGCTGCACTCCCAGCTTCTTCTCCCAGGAAATGCTTCATGTCCCATCAGGCTGAAGACCTGTCCACACCCCAGCCACATCTGATGAGCCCAGCACATGGTGCGGGAAAAGTGAGTTGGCCACCACAAAACCCTTTCCACCTCCAGGAAAGCCACTTCTGGACACTTCAACACAACAGAGTTGAGGATAGACTCTTTAGCAGAGCCTGTTGCAGTAGGACAAGAGGTAATGGTTTTAAACTAGAAGAGGGAAGATTTAGACTGGATAGAAGGAAGAAATTTTTGGCGCTGAGGATGGCGAGACA
>JAOXNO010000002.1:38602038-38605971 GCA_028565335.1 Limnodromus scolopaceus
AGCATTTTCCCAAATACATCCCACCTTTCCCTGGGGCCCTCTGGCAGCCAAGGCCCAGTGCACACACTGGCTCTGGAGGTAACAGATGACTTCTGTCCACTGTCCACATCAGTGCCCAGTGACCTCCAATTGTTGGGAGTCGCACCATGTCCAATCCAATCCCCCACTTGTTTCCTAACCCAATCTTTCTTGTGTCAAAGGACAAATTGCTTCATTCAGAAAATGGAAATAGATGGAGGGAGCTCACTTTGGCAGCATTTCCAATAACCAAATATCATGAAAGAAATGACATAAGAGATCCCGCTAAGGGACCGCAATATCCAAGCATATTGATCTGATTTACAAACCTTTTCTAATGTGAAACAAATGCTGTGGGTGTGAATTCATACTTAACCATAAAAACCCTTGCATTACTCTGTCTCTTATTAAATACCACATATAACTCTCAGCAGGTTTTATGTTGTGTTTTACTGTCAGGACTGGTTAAAGCTGGCCTAACATTTTGTTTGGCAATTAAGAAAATTTGTAGTTTAATTTATTAAACCAAAAGAAAAAAAAAAACCCAACAAACAACTACACGGAGCACAATTAGTTTCGTTTTATACTGTAGCTCAATCTACCTTCCCCTCTAATTATTTATAATCATTCTGGTTTACATCTGAATCTCCATTATTTCTAAGTTATGTGGTTTGGAAAACAGACACAGATAAAATTACAGCAGTCAGTGGCTACAAAGGAAGGTGCTGAAGTAAACTCCGATAGCTAAAGAAACCTTGTGGAGAAAGGATGGAGAAAGGACGGATCTGTTCCAGCCCCTGGGTACACAGAGGAAGAGTGTGCAGGAGCAAAACCCGCAGAAAAACTTGAGATAGCTACAAACCAAAGAAGGTAAAATTGCCAATGGATTTCTGGAAGTTCTTTAAGCAGGAAGCTCCCGTAACAAAACCTCAGTTATTCAGGATTAGAGGGGGAAACAAAAAAAAAAAAAACCAAAAAAAACCGCGGGAAAACACCCAACATCTCTAGAATTATTTATGGCATTTTTCGCAGAGACCAGGCAATACCCAAGTCAGGACATCTCCCCAGGCCTAACGTCAATCTCCATCGGAAAGAAACAAAGTTTTGTTGGTGGATTTTCTTGCCATCGACTGTCCCTCACCCCTGACAAGGCCGGTGGCCACCAAGCACCCAGCCCCTACCCGCCCTGGGAAGCGGTGGGGAGCTGGGGCAGGGCCACGAAATCCCTCCCCGCATCCCCCTGTACCCGCAGCTCCCCTCAGCACTCATTTGTCTCCGACAGGCCCAGCCTCAGCCCGCTCTTCCCACGACAGACAGGTCCGTCTGTAGCTCCATGACCCTGCTGGGATTAGCTGAAGGCAGCCCGCTGCCCACCAGCATCTCCCGAACCGCAGAGGAACTGCACAAACAGAAAGAGGAAATCCTAATCAAATTTGGATTGGTGAAGAGCATTCCTGACAATCCACACAATACCAAGACCAATTCAATTTTATTGCTTGTTATTCAAAAGAAAGGGCACTCACATCTATCCTTTGTGCATTAATAACCACACTCAAACTAGAGGATTGTGATTTTTTTTCTGTTGGGGGGGGTGTGGAGGGGGGTTGATAGGTCTTGTTGTTTGCTTTAGAACTAAAGCCAATGTTCTGCGCAGCCCCGGCCCCGGGAAGCAAAACCAAGCGCTTGTTTAAGATTTTCAGTCGCGAAATCACCTTCCAAAGGAGAGCGCCGCATCCTTACGTCCTGTCAAATTAACTTCTTCCAGCGCACGTGTCACGGTGAAATGAATTTATCCTGAAAGCCAGACTGGAGTTTTTGCTTTTTAGCGACTCCTTCGGCTTTTGGATGAATTTTGATGTTTTGATATTCTTTAATTTTTTTTTCTTTTTTTTTTTTTTCCCCAGAAACTTTCGCGAAGTGCAGTGGGAGTTTTACGTGGAAGTCCTTGTTTGTGTTCCTACTTTCCCAAAGCCTGCTTAAACACCGCGGGAGGATTAGGCCAGGTTTCTTTATTTCCTCTCCTACTATTTCTTTATCATTAAGGCCGAGGAGTTTTTTTAGCCAGCAGAAGCCCGCTAATCGCTTGCCCCAGCCCCCAATGGCTTTGTTTCTGTCAAAATAGCTCCTTTCAGCGGCAGCGCGGAGCGAGCTGTCTGGGCAAATGAACTGCTCTTTCTCACCAGATGTGTAACCGTGTTTCGTCTTTCACGAGAGACAAGCTGGAGCCGACTCCTTCCGCTCGCTGGGCCTATGCTACATGTCTTACAACAACACCAATGTAAGCCCCTTCCTTTCCACACATGTTAAACTCATTTCCTAGTGAATTATTGGGAAAACACGGCGCTATCCTCGCCGCTGCGCTCAGATGCTGCAGTTTACTCCCTGCACTTCTGGCACCGCCGCCATGCGATGATGGGCTCTCTATAATTTTCTGGCTGTGAAACTTTTGCTGAAAGTATCACAGATTTTTCACCCCCTCCCCCTTTTTTTTTTTTTTTAATTTGCCTTCAGCCTCGGCATACCAGAATCTCCAAACCCGGCGGAACAAATACCTTCCCTTTCTACCTAACAAATGCTATTTACACTCTGGATTTTTTCCATCTTGGAGAAATAAGGAGAGCTTGTTCAACAACAAAATAAAAACCCTAGAACTGAGCCGGCCATATTCTGTTTCAGCTGAGCTGGTATACCAAGGAACTCGCAAGTTTTCTTCGGCTTAAAACGTTAACGAACCAAAACAGTTAACAGAAAAGCCAAATCACTGCATCTCATAAAATCCAGAGTACCCCTCAGCCTGTAAAATTCCCCAGCTTCAGGTTTTTTGCTTTTTTTTTTTTTTTTTTTAAGAAAGCTCAGTTACATCTTTATTTTAACGGGGTATTAATAATGCCAGTATAACCTTGTATTATATACAGTTGCAACCACAAACATTTTTGCCAGATTTGCTGCTCAGATAAACAAACAAGAGGAGCCTGTCGGGGGGCAGCTCCACCCCCCTGCACGGCCCCCCTTCTCCCGGGGCCGCCAAGCGCAGGTTGAGCCCCCCGCGTCCCCTGCCCCTCGCCCCACGGGTCAGTCACCCCCCTGGCATCCCCGGTGACAATTTCCATCGCTCCCAGCCTGGAATTTCCACCTCCTCCAGCCCGGCAAAGCGCTCCCCCGGCCCTGCCAGGGCTGCTCCTACCCCCCGAAAACCCCTACCTTAGAAAAAGGAGCCTCATTAAACCCATTCCTACCACTTTGTGTTTCACAGGTTGTTTTTTTTCATTATCTGCTGTCTAAGAGTAATTATTTACTTCCTGGAAGCTCACGTACCAGAACTCTGAGTTTGAAAGATTTTTCCATAACCTAATCCAATTCATCAAAGGCATCCTAACAAAATTACAGGCTCTGGCAGTATCTTTGCTTTTCACCTGATAAGGCTGCAACAGAAGCCCGGGATGGTTTGTATCAGGGTACCTCCTGGAGTATAGTTTTTGACAGCTTTGCTTAAATCCCTTCCCCCTCTTTTCCTCTCGCACAAAAAGCACGCGATTTCATCACTCCCTCCTCCCGCGGCCGTGCCAGGCTTCGGGCTCCGGACACACCAGGGAGCATGAGACGGGGCAGGGGGGGAGCAGCGCGGGAGCCTCCCCTGGCACATTTGGGATTTTCTTGAGAACAATGGTCCTGGGGGCGGAGGTGAGCCCCTTCCTCCCCCGGCACTGCCCAGGCTTCACTAACTGCGGGCTGGGCACCCAGGGAGGGCAGGGATTAAGAAGGAGCGATGTCAACGCTGCCACTTCCCTGACCCCGGGGAAAAAGAAGGGAAAAGAGAGAAGGAAGCGCCTACAAAGTCCCGTTCCCGGGGCCCCGGGGTTGCTGAATTACAGGGGTCGCTTTGATTTGCCATTTTCTGTTCTCAGGTACACGTAC
>JAOXNO010000002.1:38634173-38653882 GCA_028565335.1 Limnodromus scolopaceus
CTGGAGGGGTTCAAGGCCAGGTTGGAGGGGGCTTGGAGCAACCTGGTCTGGTGGGAGGTGTCCTTGCCCAGGGCAGGAGGTTGGACTAGGTGGCTGTTAAATGTTCCCCTCAACCCAACCCATTCTATGATTCTATGAATCTGAAAGTATAGATTACTATAAATTGTAGTGTTTATTAGTTTAAGATGACTCTGCATGCATCCCTTCATTGCCCTGAGCACCTGGGACCCCTGACCTCCCACGTCCCCTGTCCCAGGAGCCACCAGCCCATGGCCACCAGCCTCCAATGCCTGCAGCAGAGCACAGCCCTGGGTCACCTCTTTCCCACCAGGCTGGAGTCTGCTGTGGGGGACGTGGGGACGGGTCTGTGGTCTACGGCAGCACGTTGCAGAGATGTCCTGGGAACCTTTTAAACGAGACATTAATTATGTGGTTGCCTGGGATTGTGGGCAACATGATGTGGTGGCTCCAGTGGTTCCCTGCAGTACCGCACTCCCATGTTCCTCCCTGGGCTTTCCCAGATGAAAGTGAACAAGTCTATAATGGTGGGTGAGCATGGTGGCCACATGTCCACTGCGAGCCCTGGGCCCGTAGCCCTCTGTGCGTGCCCATGGATTGGCTGTACCACGTTTCCAGCAGCACCAGTGTCCCCCCAGCAGCACAGAGTGGGTGTTTTCTGTATGTGGAACCATCCTCCATTTGGGATTTTTAGAGGTGATTGGGCAAGTGGCTCCTCCCTTGTCACTGGGCAAGATTTTGGTCTGGATTTGGTGAACCCCACTGGTGTGTGGCTGGTCCTGGAGGAGCTCCCCAGCTGCGGTGCTGAGCCCTGCGTTCAAGCATCACCCATAGGATGGGGCGATGTGTCCCCAGCTCTGCAGCACTGGAGCACCCCCAAAATTCACACACGCAGGTGTGGAAAGGTAAATTGGGTGAGAAATAATGGGGGTTTGGTTTCCTTCCTTCCTCAGTGAGGCTGGGCAGAGGTAGCAGGGCTGTCCGTGCTGTGCCAGGTGATGCTGATGGATTCATCAGGAAGGGAAGGGCTTGCTCAGGTGGGTGCAATAATCCCAGCGAGGATTTATTGGGTGAATCTTGCGTTTTGAAGGCTTTTTGGGGTTGTTCCAGCCAAGGGCTGCTCTTGGTGGTGGTGTCTCTTTCACACACAAGAGGACACATCTGGGTAGAGGCTCCTGCGTGTGTGGGAGTGATCCTGTCCTGGTGGTACGAGGAGTTTGTCCCTTCTGGTGGGATGAATGGGGATCTGCTGCGTTCCTTGTGGTAAGTAAACTGAGGAAACTTTGGATGTTTTAAAAGTCCAATAATCTCTAAGCTTTGGGATACTGTGTGTGCAGGGACTCTGATATTCGGATTTATTGGGGGGTGCAGGTGTGGTAACTTCTCAGGATGGCTTTAATGTGCTGGTGGTGTGGTGACATCCCCTCTCTGGAGCTGGTGGGAGCTCAACCATTCCCTTACAGGGAGCAGCCTGAACATTTGGGTGCTCAGAGTGGGGGGAGACCCTCCTTTTGGGAGCAATGGGCACTGCACCGGGCAGGTTCATGCAGTGGTTGGGGTGGGCAGCTTGATGTGAGTGCCCAGGAGCAAGCACCAGAGCATGAAAAGTCTCTTGTCCAGTGTTAATATTGAACGGTGAGACCCTGGGGCAGCTTATGTTGCCTATAACGTGTACTGGGTTTTAGTTAATTTGCTCCAAGCTACTGCTCTGAGGGTGGTATGAAGCTGGGAGGGGGTGGCTGGAAAGCCAAGTGAGGGTTCCTGACTGGCTGGTTCTGGCTGGCCCTTGGGAAGGGGGGAGAAAACCCACCTCTGCCATTGCTCTGACCCATGGCAGAAACTTAAACTGCCCCCCCTAAAAAAAAGGCAAGCAGCACGGGGAAATCAGAAAGCAAATTGCTGCTATCTTTTTACTCTCCAGTGCAAAAACAAGAGGGGGAAAAAGTTTCTCAATGAGGCTTGTTTGTAGGAGCCTGTGCCTGGAGCTGTGCTGTGGGGAGAGCATCTGGGACACTTTGGGGCTGACCATCTAATGACAGTGCTCTTAATGGGTTTGTTCTAGTCTGTGTCCAGGATTGCAGATGGGTGTCTGCTGGTTACAGCTGGGATGCCTCAGGGCTGTAATCTTAGGGCTGTAATTTCATGGTGACGAGGCCAAAGTCAAGAAGTATCTTCTCTGGGCACTGCAAGAAAACCAAACCTGCCCATTGTCCCCCAAAGCCACTCCGGCTGACAGCAGCCTGGGACAGGGCTGGTGTCACAGCCCCCACCGCCAGCCCTGGCCAAGCTCTGGAGAGCAAACCCCTCCTGCAGACCCTTTGGGTGTGCTGGGGGGAGGAAAGGAGCTGCTCTGACTCGGGAGTTAGCAACAGTAAAGTGAAATAACTCACCCTGCTAAGATGAAATGAGTGGATGCAAAAATCAGCTGTACTGACTGAGAAGCAGCGTTATAAATGCCATTACATTCAAAATGAGATTCCCATAAAGCTCTTAAAATTGAGTGAATATAAAAGTAGACTGAGAGGAGCTGCCTGTGGAAAGAAGTCTTGGAATGTTTGAGAGATCCTGGAGAGACGTGTCCTCAGGCCATTGCTGACGTGGGACGTGTCCCTCCCTGCCCATTCCCCTCAGCGCAGGAGCATCTCCTGGTGCTGCCCAGGACTGGGTTTGTCCCTCTGAGACCGAATAGCTCTGATTGTTCCTCACATAAGCTGATATTTTTTAAATTCCTGATATGTTTAAGAACAGTACTTTGTATTGGGGGTGTTGTGGTGGGACCCATGCTGTGCGGTGCGTGGCTGTGAGGATGGTGCGGGATGGATTTGGGCAAGGTGCAGGGTTTATCTTCATGAACAAAATCAAGGAAGGAATAGGATGTTTATTTTCTGCGGGGGCTGGAAGGAGGCACTGCTGCTTCTGCTTCCCGTGTGTCTTTACTGTCTAACAAACATGTTGATGGCAATAGTCCTAAATTGACTTGGCTGATGCCTAGAATGAGGTGGATATTGCCGTGGAGAAACTCTCTGCACTTTATTAGATGCTGTACTTTATTTGGTTTTGGAAAAGCAGCTTTGACTTGAATGGATCTTCCTGATCTGGGTGGCTTGGTGCACTAATTGTAATCCTGTAGCCATAACTCTTCAGAATATCCCTACAGATGTACTAATAGATCCTGTTAGGGTAGTTAAAGTATAAAAACATTTGTCTTTAAAATATCATTCTGTCTCCTCTTCCTGAAGGAACACGAACTTGCGTGATGCTCTCAGGCTTTGCCGGCTGCCATCTACTGGCTGTTTCTTTGCCAGGTGCTTGGGGGGGCCTCGTCCCTCCAGCTCCTCAGAGGAACGTGTTAAACTTATTTAATTGAGCTGCTGGCCCCTGGGCTGGAAAATGCTGCTGGGGCCAGAGGCCACAGCCCCTGTGTGTCCCGGGCAGGGCATCGAGGGCCACGTCGGCCAACGTTTTGCCTTATTTAGGTCCTTTTTCAAGCGCTGACCAGCTGAGATGTTGGATGTGCGGAAGTGTCCTGGCTGTTCCAGCCGAGCAGGAGAGAAGCTCTGCTCTCCCAGGGCTTTGCCATGGCTCTCCCCCGGCCCGGCCCAGCAGGGAACAGTTGTTCTCTGGGACTATTTTTAAAGCTGTGGGGCCAGTGGGTTTAGTGAGCGCTGCCTCAGATCTGCCCAGCGCGGCCCCGGGTGAGACGCGTCAGGGACAGGTAACACCCACCCGTAGTAGGTTGGAGACAAGGCTGTAAAGGTTGTGTCTCCAACTTGCAATCGGTGGTTTCTCAGCACGTAGCATGGCTGAGATTGCCCCTTTTCTGACTTTTATTACTGTTTTTCCAGTGGTTGGGAATGTCAGCCCTCCCCGTGCCGTTTCACAGGTGCAGCCGCCGTAGGTGGATGCTTTGCCAGAGCAGAAGATGCCACCAGGTTGTGATGTGATTTATAGTACAAAGAGTTTTAAAGCTCCGCAGTGAGCATCTGCACGACGTGCCCAGGTGCTCCGTCCC
This sequence comes from Limnodromus scolopaceus, assembly GCA_028565335.1. Taxonomy (NCBI): domain Eukaryota; kingdom Metazoa; phylum Chordata; class Aves; order Charadriiformes; family Scolopacidae; genus Limnodromus; species Limnodromus scolopaceus. The sequence goes on from JAOXNO010000002.1 coordinate 38,638,204, forward strand.
CTCCTGGAGTGTTTTCTGGGATGTATCCTCTGCTCTCACATGTTTCTGCCGAGTCCCGAGTGAGATATCGCGGTGCTTGAAGGAAGAGCCAGCCCAGCGCGCTGAAGTCCTTGCTGAAGGAGGAAGCAATAACTCTTTATTTAAAAGAGATTATAGCGCACTGCTGTAAATTACCGTATCTCTTTATTTGATCATGTAGCTAACGGCTCTGTGAAGGCTTAATGACAACTGGAGCCTTCTGCTGCACCGCTGCTGCTGAGTAGGAGGCTGAGAGCTGCTCGGGGCCGCGGGGCTGAGCAGGACCCGTGGTGGGCTTGTGGTGCCCACCGTGAGCATTGGTGTGGGTGCAGGGTCGTTAGCCTCAAATTAAGACTTGCGGGTAGGAAGCGGAGCTGGGTCTGCGGGCAGGGGAGGGTCTGATCTTGCCGCTGCCCCTTGGCCATGCAGCCTCTTGTCGATGCTGCTTCCTCTTCCCTCTCTTCCTTCTGAAGGCTACGTGTCACTGTGAACTTTGTTTTCCTTCTTTCTGCCTAAGTAAAAAATTATCAAGTAATAGCTGCTACAAATGAATGCACTTGAATAGCCCTTCCTTCCAGCTGTAGGTGTTTGTTGAACTTCTGGGCACTGAGGGGGGTCTCTCTGGCTCCTTTGTCTTCTTTCCTAGATATTAGCTGGTGGGGAAAGTTCCTGGGAGGTCAAAGATAGAGTATGCTTAAAAATGAGCAAAACTTGGGTACCTTCTCCCTGGTTCCTGTAGTCTTGGCACTGCTGGGCTCCTCATGGGAAAGCCTTTCCCGGGAGCCGTTGGCTCCTGGAGCAGTCCCTGTCACCCAGCTCTCACTGGAACAACTATTTGCCATGGAGTGAAACCCTGGTCCCACCAAAATCAATGCTACTGACTCCACAGCAACCGCTGTATTCATCCTGCTGAGTAGCAGCTCTCAACTTTTATGCTGATACAGGCAGTGGGAAAAGCTTTTAGTGGCTCCCACGGTCTGAATTCCTGCCCAATCCGTGTTTCACTGTGCCAGAGACGTACCCAAAACCCAGTCAGCTCTTGAGCTGAGCATGTGTACGGCAGAGCAGACCCAAACTGCTTAAGAAGATCAAGGCTGTGTTTTTTAGGCTCAGAAATACCGTCTCGCCCAGAACAAGCTGTGATTTCCTGGGCCTTATGGGCGAGGATGCTCAGCCGTGGGAAAGGTGATGGTGCCACCAGGGCTTCCAGTTTGACGTGGAGTATTGCCTCCAAATGGCTCTAAATCATAAAGGTGTCAACCCAAAGGTGTCTTGCACCCTGCAAGGGGCTCTTGGCATCAGCCTGAGCTGGGGCTTTGGGGGCTTACACGGGGGCTTCCCCCATTGCTTCTCTTGATTTCTTGGGTTTCTCTGCTGGCAGACAGCAGAGCTGCTGTGGTCTTTATTGGAAGAAGTTTTATGACCTGGAAAAGAGGTATCTACCCCAACCTGCCTTTCCTGAGCAGTTGGGGCTGGTAGGACAGTGAAAAGCACTGTTGGTTAGCGATGAGAGCTTTCAGAGTGAGCAAAAAAATCCCCCCACAACAAAATAATGATTCTCAGTTTGGAGAGTTTAGTGACTTTCAACTTCAGTGTTAAAATTTTGTGGCTTCGGACCATATTTTCTGCACGGTTTGTGCACCGAGTGAAAGCTCCGTGCAGGCTGGAGTGGTGGGAGCTGGGGTACGAGGCGGGGGGGCTGCCCTGGGGCACAGCGCAGCCTCTCCTGCTGTGATGGGGAGTCTCTGGGTGTGTTTGCTGGCTTGTGGTGGTCTGGTGGTTGCACCCATAGCTTGTGCTGCTTGCTCCTAGGGAAGGCAAGTGTCCTCCTTGCTGTGTCTGACTCCGTGGTGGGCCTGGCCAGTCCCCGGGAAGGCTGTGGGCATGGGGTGGGCTGTGTCCATGGGGGCTGCCACCCCCCTGGAGCTCCCGACCTCCCACGGCGATTCCCGTAAACATCTGTCAATATTAGTCACATATTCTAGGTTTTTAATTGATCACGCTGCCTCCTCGTACATGATGTTTTTTTTTTTTCCAGGGTTTTACCATAATAATGTCTTCTAATGAAGCTGATTATGTCTCCCATAAGGAACATTAATAGATGAATGCATTGTTCTTAAGGTACATCTCTTTATCGAATGAGCTGTAACGAGCGCAGCGCGGTGCTCCGTGGAGCACGCAGTGCGTGGTGTGTTACGTGCACGCCCCGTACCTCAGACATTTATTTTTTTAACTTCTGGGCTGGATTCGTGCTGCGGGAGCTGGGGAATGAGTCGGGCATCTGAGGCAGCGTCGGTGGGGGCTGGGGTTTGGGGCACGAAACGACCCTGTACAGGAGCTGATGTGCAGCTATTGCAGACGGTGTTTGCGCTCTGATATTGAAGATTTTTCCCTCAAAAGCAGCGTTGATGGGCTTCACCACTGCGAGGTGCCAATCGAGACACCAAGTGAGGCATGTGCAACACGAACCACACCGGTGGTTATTTCTACTTGTTCTGTAGGTCAGAGAAGGCGCAGGTATTGCATTCCTTTCCTCTGTTCTCTCTCCCCGTGCGTGTTACCAAATACTTCTCTTCCGACCCTAAAAGCATATAATCTTCTGCGCAACGGCCTGTGCATGTTCAGACTCTAAATCCTTATGAAGTTGGGCTAATTTTCCTGCTTCAATGTAGTGAGTGTTAACAAAGTATTCTATCTAAATAGTGCTGTGAAATGCAAATTACCGCTTCCGTAGTAGTTTGCTTATTATGAACTCATTAAAATGCGTAACCCAAAAACTCTCTCCTCTCATTACGGAGCTCCGTGCTGTATCACTCCATACTATAAAGCAGCTGCGTGTTGGCTCTTTGATATTGGAAACCCTATTGTCATTAACCTCATTATGACAATACTTCTTTATGATATTTGAAATGCGTGCCTTTCAAGAAGGAATGCTATAAGGATGATAATATTTTTCTGTTTTGCATAATACAAAGTGAGGGGGGAAATGGGCGGCAGGAGATGAGGAGACTTGGATTATTTATTAGCGTCCTCGGAAACAGCTGTGGTTCCATAAGTTTAGACGCCAATAAGAGCTTGTGCCTTTGACAATGATCTCTTGGTGGGTGGAAAAAGTGGCTCTCGTCTAGTTTTTCCCCTTAAACTCTTCTGTTGCTGTGGGTAAGTAACCTGGTACTTGTACAAGACCTGAGGTGTTTGCTGTGATAAATTGAGGGTGCTAGAGCCAAATGAATTACTTTCTCCTGAACTTGCTCATGCTTGTCACACTCTCTATCCTGAAGAAACATCCCCTGAACTTACTGAATTCCTCTAACCATGGAAGCTTTTTTTTTTTGTTTCTACCATTTTTGTACTTTTTTCTGGCTTTTTTTATGTTGTCTTTGAGACTGGAGGGATCTGGGGGCGCAGGTGGTGCTCAATGGGTGGGCACACCCTGGATCTGCACAATTGTGGTGCTTTCTGTTTTCATTTAGGTTTCTTTCCATGTAATCCTCAAATTCCATTTGCTGCTGAGCTGGATTCTTCACAGAATTACAATGAGTTTTTGGTAAATGGTAACAGGTCAGAAACGATGGTTATAATGTAAAGTTGGGACTGTCTTTCCTCCCCTTCATGCATAAAAACCATAGTAGATGTTAAGGTATCAGCCAGTCACTCTGATACTGGGAAATAACAGTTTTTGGCTTCACAGGTTGGTGGGTTGGCATAGGCGGGTCTGGACCTGGGATTCCATTGGCGTCTTCCACCCTTCTGGCCACCATCCATGGCTCTTCTGACCAGTTACATGGATAGGAATCACCCTTCCCACCAGCTGAGCTTAGATCCCGTCCAGCTGCTGCTGTGGGACATTCCCCAGTGTGTTTCTGATGTGAGCACTTGGTCAGTTGGATCATCCCTGTCTGCATGGGCATGTTCCTTCAGAAAAATTGAGGTACTTGTGCTACAGCTTCATTTCTGACTTGAATTTTCATTTGTGTCCCAGATTAGTGTCAAGGGACGCGGACACGTGGTGGTGATGGAGAAATCATAACTGCAACATTGGTGGACCTGCAGAACCAGCTTCTGTTCCAAAACCGCTGTGGAGTGTTTGCTTCCTTGTCTTGCTCAAAGTTTCCTTCCGATTTGCTCCTGTGTTTCAACACTTTTTTCAGTCTGGCTTTTACTTGACAGAATGGAGACGAGTACAGCCCTCTGGTCCGGTCTTCCTTGGGTGCTGCTTCTCTTGGCTGTTGTCTTAGCTGCTGTGGCACTTGCTTTTCCGTGCTGCTACCATGACGTGGCACAGGTAGGAAAGGTCTCTGGCTGTGGTGTTCCTTGGAGAGTGCTCTCTCGGCTGCTTCTCAGCAATCGGCAGCGTTGGGTTGTGTGGAGGGGAGATGGAAGGTGGTGCCGTGGAGGCTGGGCTATACGGAGGAGAGCAGAGGGGTAGTGGTACCAGTGGTGGGGGTAACGTTGCATCCCCTCTGTTCTGCCCTCCTCAATCAACATGTGTCAGAAGCTCAATGTGACGAGTGATAGAATGACTGGAGCAGGATTTGGAGCCAGGACCTTCCCTGGGATTGCCCCAGGAAGGCTGCAGCGTTGAGTTTCTGTGCTCTGGGTGGTGGAAAGGGCAGCAGACCCCAACCAAGCTGCATTTCCAGCCCGCACGTGTTGCAGGGAGAGCTGGAACTTCAGTAACATTTTGTTTACGCTGCATAAGTAATGCTTAATCTGCATGTCTGATTGGAAATACCTTTTTTTTTTCATCTGAGTGCACTCCATTTTGGCTGGTGCATCTCTGGGGTGAATAACAAAGAGGATGCCAGTTGTCTGGAGGAGAAGCAGTTTTCTGAATCACAAAAGAGCACACTTTATCAGAAAATCTAATAATGTGCAACACTTTTGTAAACTAAGCCCTGTGTGACCAGCTGGAACTTTTGAAAATTTTACAAGAAGCCGTGGGGACAATTAATCATAATAGTCAACTTTTATGCAATTTTCTGCAATAGCGTGCAATTACATAATTTTTACAAGGGAAAACAGGGTGGGGGGATGGTTTAGGGGAGGAGTCTTTGTGTACAAGCAGGAGTGTTATTGTGTCCAAGGAGCTGCTGTCCAGGACAGGGAAAAGCAGTGTGTTCAGTTCCTTTTGGTAGCCTCAGCTCATGCTAAAGAGAATAAATTTATCCTTTCCGTGCCACTGGCCAGGATGTGTCTTCCAGAAAAGTTTAGGGCAAACGTGTGGGACTCTCTCACAGGAGCTGCTCTGCACACAGACAATAGATCAGCAGTTTATTAAAATGTCACAAACACTGGCATTAGTTCTACTCAAAATTCTGGACTCTCCTCATGACGACTTTGCCAAATAACCAGCTTATTTTGCTGGGTTAGACATCACCTGTTTAACTGAACATTATGGAAGTATGGAAGTGCCTCAGGAGACCCCGATGTGGTGATACCTCTGCAAGACAGCTGTGTAACTCATTAACTTCTTAATTGGGGTGTTGTAGGATGGAGAGATCTTTCCTGTGGGTGGGGAGAAGGAATGAGGGGCTCATCCTGTCCCCATCCATGCTCATCTCCTTGAGAAACCCAAGTTGGTGCTAATTCTGCAAGATCTGCTGAGGTCTGACCCATCCACCTGGCTGTGAATTATTGACACATATTTCATAAATGAGCCACTGTCCTCGCAAGATATCCAAACCCACTCCTCTACTAATTAATCTTGTACAAAATCACTTATTTGCACAAGCAACGGTGCTTGTCTCCAAGTCCTGGCTTCTGCTAAGGAGGCTCCTGCTCACGGGGAAGGGAGGGATGGCTTCTGCCTGGGGTAGCTTTTTTTTTTTTTTCATTCCCTACATGAAGGTTAAATTCTAGCATTTCAAGTGTCTCTGTCTTTCTTCTCTCTTTCCTTTTTAGCAAAATCTGCTTAAATTTTGAAATAGGTTCTTGAACAACTCCAAAGTCCGTCCCTGGTGGATTCCTCCACCATTAAGGCTGCTCTTTACTGATGTTTCCCGTTCATTTTGGTGGAATGAAATGGCAGTCTGTCTCTTACATGATGGGTAAAAGCAGCAGTAAACTGAAACTGAAACAGAAGTACAATTCACAGGGGAAGCACTACTACAGGTTTAATGTATTCCCCCCAGAAATCACAAAAGTCTTTCAGGGTCTTATGTGTTTATCGTTAAACTTCTGCAGCACTTGGATGACTGAGGGCACCTGTATATTTTACATTTTGTTGTTGCATGTAGAGGTTTTATAAGCAGCTGCTGAAACAGCGAGAACCTCTTTGCTTTTTACAGGCTGGGAGCTGGAAAGGGTGGGGGTGCCGGGGAGCGACTCCGGGATGCTCTTAAATATTTTTTTCCCGAGGTTTGGGTGCGGATTCCTGGCAGCACCTGGGTCGCAGTGCCTGGGCTTTTGGAGGATGCAAGCAATGCAGAAAGGATCCGTGCCATGGTGCAAGTGGTTATTTCCTCATGCACACTCCATTACACAAAGCAATTATTTATTTCAACCCGTGTATCGCTCGGAATCTTTTTTTCTTTTTCCAGTGAATAAACGGTCAGTGTGTAAGCCGCGGTTCAGCCGGCTCAGGGTGCAGCGTTTGAAATGCACCTCTTCTTTGAAATGCAATTAGAAATGGTTGTGTTTGTGTATCCTCCGGGAGCTCAAGTTTTCAAGTTGCTGAGGAGGTTTCCCTTATTTTTTTCCCCTTTTTTTTTTCCCCAGCCCTAGAGAATGTTTATAAAACAGCCAAGTGCTTAACTGTGAACTAAAAGGCAGGGAGCAGTGGAGTGCGTGAAAGCCAGGAGTTGGGAATTTAGGTTCAGGATTAAAAGAGGGTTAAGAATCAAAATGAGAGGAAATGGGGACAGTTTGATGGGGACGGACACTGGATCAGGCGAGCCAAGGGCTAGGGAGGGTTGGCTCCTCCAGCAGACACCGGAGAGGAGCTGGGACGCAGGGTTTCGAGTCCAGCACCTTCACCCCGGTACCTTTGCCGCAGTTTATCTGTTGTCTTGCACTAAAAAATTTGTCACGGGGTCTGCAATGGAAATACTTCTGTAATTGCCCGTATTATATGGATCATTGACCTTCAACAGTGGAACTGCTGAAGCAACTGTCCATTTATCTGGAAAATTACCACATGGCAAGAGCACATTAGGCCGTTTTACTCTGTCTCCTCCAGCAAGTGCCCGGGCGTTATTAGCTGCTGGACCACAAATCTTTGCATTTGGTTACTGGCTGCACCTTTAGTGATTACATACAGAAGGAAAAGGAGATAAGATGCCCACTTCCCACCTTGGTCTGGTTTCACACCATCGGAGAACCAGCAAATACTGGGTTTGCTCTTCCAAGTTAAATATCAGCTTGAAAATGCATGTGTCAAAGTTGTGGATTGATGGAAAAAACCCCGTAAAAATGATGAAGAGCAGTGTGGAGGAGCCAGAGCTCCTGCTGGAGTGTGGTCCTAAAACACATTATTCACTGGGACATCGGCACGTGCTTGTCCATGCCTGTGCTCCATCCCGGAGCACTCCCGGTGTCGTGGGGCACCCAGTTCCATCAGGGACGGTTTGGATGAAGTTCCTGGTGGTTTTGAGGTGGTCAAGATTTAGTCTTTTCCCCCAGATTCTCTCTCTAGTTCAGTCACAAGAGGTTTGATCACATCCTGGGCTCCATGGGTGAAATTCCGCTGCTGGAAATGTTTTTCTAAAGGCTGAATAGTTTTTAAATGAAGGTTATAGTTAATAGTTTTCAGCGAGCTCTTTCAGAACTTGTATAGGAACTTTGGAGAATTATTCTTAAATATTGCAATTACCTGTAATTTAACCTACCCTCTAAGCAAACGCCTCTAAGCACATCTCTGTTATTGCTCCCATCTCCCCCAGTTCCTGTTATGGTGATGTGCCAGGATCAGGTGTGGGGCATCCTCTGAGCAGGGTCCTACGTCAGCCTTTACTGTGGCTTTTGATGCTGCTAGAAATCCTGATATTCTTAATTTTTATATTCTCCTTAGTGCTCTTCTATGCCTTTTCCAGCACAGGCTCCCTCCTCTGTGGGTCCTGTTTATCTCTGTCGAACCCCGCGCTGGGGGCAGCACGTGAGGAGCAGCAGCCACGGGGAAACGATGCTCCTGGGGATGCTCCCAGCACCGTTTGTGCTGGGGCTGGGGTGAGCCCAGTCAGGGCTGGGGTACTGGGAGTTACCAGCAGAAAGAGGGTTCTGATAAAGCCTTTGTGTGGAATTTCATGCAGAACTTGAAGCAAAATTCTTATTCGCAGGATAAACTCGTGGTAGCCAAAGGTGCACAAGGTGGGTGTGATGAAGTAAGGGCCCATTCAGCTGGAATAAGGGCAGAGATCGCTCAGAGCAACAGAAGAGATGGGCAAAGAAACAAAGGGGGCCGAGTGTTGTTTCGGAGGACAAATAAAGGCCAGGCAGAATGGGCAAATCTGGTAGTTTCAGAGCTGCATCAGAGTGACCAGCCTTTTGCAGAGGATGGAGGTGTCCTGGCCGTGACCTGGAGCGCGTCTGGGGCATCGGGAGACGGGGTCGCAGAAACCCGCAGGGAGGCTTAAAGCCGCCCAACCTCCCTCTGTGCCCGTGGCTTATGGCTGTTGGGCCGTGACTGCGGGAGCTGCCGAAACACGGAGCACTTCTAAATACGCCTGTATCTGAGAATCTATGGAAAACAGCAATTTCTATATAACATGCCATCTCTAAATATTTGCATTTTATTTCTGTAGCCGCACGGAAAATGGTGAGAGCGGGATCAAGCCGCAGACAGTCTTTGTTTTGTTAGCAAGAGGAGTTTTTAACAGGCTTCATTTTCACTACATAAGCCACCCTGTGATCTTTCTTATGCATCCATTTCCCCTTGATCTTGCTGCCTGAGTGACAGCTACTTTACACTAGCATTATCTGTCAAAATATTATTTAACTGGAATACCTTCTAGAACAAGTTTTTGTTATTATTAGAAATAAAAATGCAGCGATAATTGAATCCTTTTATATTCCCCGTGTAATGCGAGGAGTAAGACATATTCACACCTAAGGGGAAAACACATCTGGATTTCCTCTTTGCCCCAAGACCGTGTGCTCTCCCTCACACTGTAACGGCTTTGATTCACTGTACCTTGGAGGGAGATGAAATTTGCAGTGTATGCATATCAGCTAAGGAAAACAATAGCATACATACAATTTTTTTTTTGCTATAGGAATCACATTAAATAAATATATAGCAAGCTGCAGTGTCACAACAAGTAGATGTACAATTACGGAGACAAAATACCCCAAGGAAATCAACACAAGGCTTATTAATATCCAGGCCTGCAGAAGACAACTGTCAGACAATTGGTCAACAAGGTACATGGTATCTGTTAGATACTGACTAACCCATTATGATCTTTATGAAGTGTCCTTTTGGGGGTCTAGATCTTCAAATATGAGTTGGAAGACCCTTTTCTTTTATTAGTTGCTAAGCTCTTTATACTTTTACCATATTGCGGCAGGTTAGAAGTCTGAGCTTTATTGTCTTATGTTATTGAAAATCCAGATTCCCGCAGCCTTCTCCCTCAGGTCAAGATTTGTCTGAGAATACATTCTCATTTCTCCATGTACAAAGGCTGTCTGGAGAGAGGCAGAAAAAGATTATGACTGTAATATACTTAAATCCAATTTATTTGCCTGACTAGAAACTTCCACACTTCACAATTGCTTCCTACAGAAGATTTTGTATTTAATTCCTTCATCGCAGTAAGAAGCAGGAATGATCTTAGTTCTCCAACAGGTATATACTCGACGTGCACCTGAGCCAGATGGGGCACGGTGGAAGAGATGATGAAAATAGCAACTGGACACACTTATTTTGCATGTTCATGCTTTATTTCTGCTTAAGAATAATGAGTTTGAGAAGGATGAGGGGTCACTGTGTGGGCAGGCGGATGGTTGTGTCTCACCTGTGAAGGCTGCTTGATGGAGACATCGCTTCTCACAGCAGCTTCATGCTCCTGTTCCACTCAGTTCTTGCTTTGAGACAAGAAGTTAAGCAGCTGCAGTCACTAACAACCCAACCGTTGTGTCGCTGCTGTGATTTTTAAACCTTCATTTGAGAAGGCTTGAAAAAGATGTGAGGATCTCCTGTTGGGTTTTGTGCACCCTTTCCTGGGGCAGTGGTGGCACCAAAGGACTTCTACCTGTTTGCAGAAACAGGGGTGGTCAGGGATGCTCTGGGCAATCTCAGCAATGAGATTGTTTAGGAGAAAAATATAATTGGGTGAAAAGACTCTCTGCAAAATGCAGTGCTTACTGCAGCTGAGAGCCTCGACTTTCCGTAATGCGGCCTGGGATGCTTGTAGAAGATCCTGAAAGTGTCACAAGGAGATCAGTAAAGATGTGGAGGAGAGAGCTGAAGTATTAAACTGTAGCATCGGTTCCTTTTGCATTTCGTCTGCAGCATCAGTAGTGGTGGCATCTCATTGCTTGGGCAGAGTGATGCTGGGGTCCCTGCTGAGGGTGATGCCAAGAAGGAGAATTTCTTCACAGTTACCCCAACCCCATTTTCAAGGAGTGTACAGAGATGGGACGCAATGTAATTTAGCATGAATTTCAGATTCACTTTGGGGCTGTCATCACCAGACCGTGAGCTGGGCTGGAGCGATGAGAGTGATGGCCACAACAGCCATTTGTCTTGGCGGGGGTGGTCAGTGAGGGTCACACAGCACCCACAGCTCCTGGGGCTCCTTGGGGAGTGAGGGCTGGGCAGGGTCAGGGTGCTGGGATGATCATGCAAGAGTGGGTGTGTGTGTGTGTGGTACCTGCACAGGTGGACTCATGGCTGGGGGTGGACACCAGATCATCAGGAGTTGGCCAGTGCTCACTGGGGCACCATGGTGGGACAGGGGACAACAGAGAAAGGGCCAAGTGACCAAGAGCTGGTGGCTGTGGAGTGAGGATGCTGAGAGAGATGCACTGATACCAGGTGGCCGTTGAGGTGCCAGACACCCTGAAGGGGGAACAGAGGAGACACCTCTGTCTCATCTGAGGTTTTCCCATTACTTCAGGGCAATACGTCTCTCCTGTCTGTCATCAGACCAAAAAAACAGCCTAAAAACATTGTAAATAAACTCTGGGACAGCTATTTATTTATGAAAATGCTACAGATTTTTTGTGGGTTTGTTTTTGGTTTTGGTTTTTTTTTTTAAGCATCGAAAAGAAATCTCAGCTCGGTTCTTGGTGTGAAAAATGGAGACAAAGGTAATTCTCCCAGAAAGCGCTGTGGTGCTGGTAACACTGGGGCGGCTGGACACAATAAAGGCCTTTTTCCTGGCAAAGACTGAGCCAGAGGAGGTTCTTCTGCAGATCACCTGTGAAATTTGGGTTATTTATTTGGTTGCTTCTGAACTTCTACAGTTTGTAGACTTCAAGCATGCAGACACGTGGCTCGTGCTTTCCACGAGTGCTGAACCTTCAGTCCAGGAGCTGGAACCATTTCATTCTCTTTCCTGGTTTCCTGGCACCATCTCTCTGCATTTTTTTTTTTTTCATTTTCTTCCTAACCTTCGGAGCAAATTCTCCTTTTCAAAGTCTTCACCCCATGGGGCTCTAAAAAATCATAACAATTAATGCTGGAAAAGACTCCCGAAGCCACCTAAGCCGTCCCTCCTGCTAGGGCAGGATTGCTCAAGCATGCAAAGAAATTAATGGGGAGGGAAGGCGCGGGAACCAGGCAGGGACCTACTCGGAAGCTAAAGTTGGGTGAAAAAGTTGAAACTACTTGAAACAGGTGTTTGAGGGGAGGTGGCAGCAATGCTCTGTTATCTTGGTTTGGGTGATTACTCCGGAAGCAGCTGGAATCACAAGTTTGTCCCAACCTTAACTCCTATTTCAACTATTTCCCCCCCCCCCCCTTTTTAACGAAGCCTGATTTTGTAGCAACAAGGGCTAATCTAAAAGACTTACCATATTCAGTGTTTATCACCTATTTCAGAGTCATTAAGCAGCTATAAATGCATGTGAAATATCTTCGGCGGGTTCCTTGCCTGTTAAGCAACGCGTTTTTCCTACGTTCCTAATTGCCAGCAGGAAAAATAGGAGGGATTTGTTTACCGGCTTCCTGCATAATATTCAGACATCTGGAGCTGCTGGGCCTGGATGGCGTTCCTGGGGGAGAGGAGATACATCAAGGACAATTAGACAACTTGGGAACGGCAGCCTGAAGGGAATTTGCCCGAACGCGGCAAACAGCCCCGCGACGGCGGCTCCGGCACCCCCCGAGCCCTGCTGCTCGCCCCTCGCTCCCGACCACCCTCGGGTGGCTTTTCTGCCCTTCTTTCTCCCTCTGATGCAGGGTTTTTCCCCCCCCGTCCCGTTTATCTCCTTAGAAAAGGCTTTCTGCCCTGGCTGCGTGCGGGGAGCTCCGGGGGCTGCCCTGGTTCCCACGGTGTGAGCGGGGCAGGGATGCTCTGGAGGGGGATTTCTGATGGTTTCCACCATCCTTGGGAGCATCCGCCCCATCCCTGTCCTTTTTTCATGTGCAAATTTTTCCAGCACAGGGGCAGTATCAGCAGAAAAAAATAATTTTTTTGTGAAATCAGTAATTTATCCCCGTGGCTCTTAAGGATGCTTTAGAAGCGATTTAGGGGAGCGTAAATGTATAGTCTTTGTGTCCCGGCTGTGGGAGCCCTTGTGGCTCCTTCCTCCTGGAACGGACTTGCAGGTACCAACTCTTGGGCTTTTTGTGGCTTCCTCTGGGCTTGTGCTGCTCCTCGGGAATCTATGGATCACCACATGAAAAATGGGGAAAAGCGGTCCCGCGGGGCTGCTTTCTCATCTGTGACACAGATGGGTTATTGATGATATTCTCTTTTCTTATTTAACTGCTCGAGATCATCTGAGAGAGATGGTGTGGATTGATTTAAATCAGTGAGTCAAGTAACTGCTTTTAATCATGATTTAAATCAAAAAGTGAGAAACCTTGGTTTAAGTAATTGATTTTTTTTTTTTAATTTGCTTTGCATTTGTACTTTTTCAGTTTCCTAAATAAAGGTCTGTCCCCTTTGGCTATTTTCTGGAACTAAAATTCTCTTTGTAACAAATTGGGTGATATTTTTTCCCCGAAGACCGCACAGTATCTGCTTATGTATGTTGTGAACATACTTCTATTCAAATTTTATTTTTGCATACAGACTGTTTCTCTGCTTTATTTTTATTCCTTTCTTTTTGCTGCATGTGTTTTACCCTTCGTTGCACCGGGCTGCAGCAGGGAGGGACGGGAAACGCAGCGAAGGGACAGAGCAGGGCGTTTTCTTGTCGATGGCTGGGTTTTGTTAGGTGAATAACTGAGAAAAGATGCTAAGATATATCTGGCAGCAGGACGTGAGGCTGAACTGGTCACGGTTGGGTCTGGGGAAGCCTTTTGGGGGTGCTCATGTGGGGCTGGGGGTGGGTATTTGTGCAGGGCTGGGGGGGTCCGTGTCTCTCCAGATCAGTAGTTACCGTCCTCTCCCACGTATGTGCCCTTCCGAGCCGAGGAACGAAGCGCTGCTTCTAAACTCCAATTGTTTTCTCAATTTGAGGGGAACTAGCAAAGCTAAAGGAAAAACCTTTTCACACTTCCAGGTGGTCCAAACCTACAGGTAATTAGTGCTGAAGATTTCCCCCACGGTGGAGATGAGCTAGGGGGGGGTTGAGCAGGTGAAACTCCTGGTGTGTGCTGTGCCCAGAGCCTGGGAACTGGGACACAGCCAGGCTGGTGTGGCCCCTGGAGCTGGGCACGGACCCCCCTGCACCCCCCCCTCACCCGAGTTTCCTTGGTAGCTCACAGTGCTTTTATTTCTTGATTTAATAGGTTTGTACAGGTTAATAGGTTTAATGGGTTACAGGGAGTTTAAGCCCTGGCCCAGGTATTTGTACTTCCAAGCGATCCCGGCCACCCGAGATGTGTATAGAATCACAGAATCATGTTGGAAGGGACCTTTAAGATCATCTGGTCCAACCATCAACCTAACTCTCATTAAAAAAAAAAATAAAAAAAAATACATTTTCTAAATTTATTTCTCCACCCTGCAGAAGGAACATACAACCTATAAATGTATGGTGTGAATTGTGAGGGGCTCTTCCCGGTGCTGGGCTGGTGCAAGGGGCCGGGAACCCTTCTGTTGTGGGGCAGGAGAGCAACGATGCTCAGCCCCAGCTTTGGCCACTGGAGCCACCAGGAGGGGAACACTGCGGGCTTCTGTTCCCTCACGTCTTCTGCTGAATATTTATTACACAGCTCGTTGGGGGGAAAAAAAAAAAGGTTGAAACTCTACAGACTTAATTCCTGGGAAGGACAGGGGCGTGCTCTCCTTCCCGACTCACAATCAGTGGGGTGCCACCATCAGATGGGGTGGAAAGTGAACCCAGAGGTGGTGCTGCTGGGGAGGCAGCAAAGTTTCCCCACAAAATCCTCTTTCCATTCATAAATTATCCACTTGGACCACTGTCTGGTGTGTTTTTTCTACTTCAGGTGCTCATCTCCCATGTAATTGTGTATCGGGGGGGGGCAGTGCTGCTGGCCTGGGATTTATTCCTTCCTGCTAATGCTGCACCAACAGCAAATTTATGTGTGTTTGCTGGCTCCTCGACTGGTTTGTTGTGTTGGGAAATGTGGGCTCTGGGCACAGAAAGGGTAACTGGGATGGCTGCAGAGGTGGGATGTCCCCAGGATGCAGGACCGGGAGCACGGTGCCCCTCGAGAGTGCTTCTCCAGGTGGCCCATGGCCATCTGTTTGAAGCTCTGGATTTAGGGGGGGTGGAGACCCTGCCCTTGGCCCTGGCATCGGTGCCCATCCTTGCTGGGAACTCCCCACTGGGGTGGGGGGTCCTGGACAGATGGGGGGTCCTGGGGTTGCCCGGTGAGGGGGGACAGGGACATTTGCCTTTGCATATTCACACTTGGTGAGTGGGTGGCTGAGTTGTCAGCGTGCCCGAAGGGTTATAGCCAACTGTGAGGGGTTGGGGCTCATCCAGCTCAAACTGGGGGTGCTGTGCCTTCTCCAGCACCCACCCCCCAGGTCTGGGTGTCAGAGGAGGCCGGTGTCAGGAGCCCTCGCCGGTTCTGTGAAGGGCTGATCAATATTTGAGCCCATCTTTTGTCACTGCTGCTGGTGCCCGGTGAAGATGACACCCGGTGCTTTCCCTCCAGATAAACCAGAACAAAATGTGGTCTTTGAACCCTCCTCAGAATCACGAATTGCCTGCTCCGGGAAGGGGATGTGGCAGGGTGGTTTTGCCGGCGTCAGGCAGGGCTGGTTTCCAGCAGAAAGGAGACGGGCACACACCGAGGTTCCTCTGAATCCCAGCCCCGTGTCCTGCCCTCGCTGGTGGGGAGAGGACAGAGCTCAGCGGGGACCCACTGGGGACCTCGGGGCCATGGGCTCCGGGCAGCATTTGGGCTGTGGAGAGGAGGTGCACAGAAAAATTAAATGAAAATAGAGGTGTAGGTGCGGAGCAGAGCCCGGGTGGCCGGGAGCGGAGCGCGATGCTCCAGGAGCGGTGCTGGAGCTCCTTCCTGTGGTGGCAACGATGAGTTACTGGTCGTGTGCCATAGCCAGCAGGAGATGGGTGTCTGCCCGGCCACCTTCCCTCCCTCTCCTCCAGCCCCAGCGGTGGGCACAGGGGCAGA
>JAOXNO010000002.1:38673462-38692152 GCA_028565335.1 Limnodromus scolopaceus
CCTGCTTCAGCAGGGGAGTTGGACTAGATGATCTCTATGGTCCCTTCCAACTCTAAAAAAAATTCAGTGAAATTCAGAGTGTCGTGATTTTGACTTTTAGGTTTGGGCACCTCAAAGCAGGTTCCCCGGTCTACACGTAAGGGACTGAGCATCACAGGGGCTTGCTCCGACCTGATGTCCTCTTGCCCTGGCTGCTGCACCGTGTCCTACAGCGCAGAACGAGTCCCCATCCCATTGGGATGACAGGCGACGTCATTATTCCGCTTAAGTCACAGGACAGTACCCGAGTTTCAATCCAATTTCCAGACAGACTCATTCAGGAGCTTCCAAGGATCCCCTGCAGATTCCCACCCGTGCCAGCAGAAGACGGAAATCATCGGCACGGGCTTGGACAAACTGCACGGCGACCCACAACAGGCAGGGACTCCTTCCAGGTTCAGTGTGAAGATTCTTTTCTAGAGTTTGACTCCCTCCTTTAATGAAGCCAAGGTGTCTTCTGCACCCTCCGTCTCCTACCAAAAGGGGGAAAACACAACGCAGGGGAGGAGATGACAGCGGAATTCCTCCTCGCTCCCCAGTGCTGTGTGTCCCAGGTAAAATCAGAGTCCTTCTGGTTACTTTTGGTGGGTCTTGAGGCCGGCACGGGGCGATATCCTCAGTCAGGAGGGTGTAATGTGCCACTTCTCTTCTCTGCTTGGCCAAATCGAGCTGTTTTGCAGGAGAGAACACGAATTGTCAAGCTGTCCCTGGCACTCATTCCTTCCAGAGCTTATTCTTCGCTGGGGATCCAGTTGTGTTACAGTACATGCGCTGTCACAGTTTTTGAGCCTGAGGGTGTATCACAAAAAAACATAATCCACGGATTCTTTTTTTTTTTTTTTTTAATTTAGCATTTGACATGCCTGATAGAAAAATAACCCTAAACCTGGGTAATCCAGTTTGCAGAACATCTGAAGCGTAAGTCATTTCAGAGTCTGAACCGAACCCAAATCCATTCACATCAAATCAGATTTATTTAATTATTTCAAAGCCACCTGATCTCAAATTCCACCCCGAGAGCCCACTCACGCACCTTGCTGGCAGAGCTAGCTCCGCGGACCGGCTTCCCCTTTAGATCCGCACGTTCAGAACTCTGGGCTGTGCCATGAGACCCGTGCGTTTTGTGACCCATCCGTCCCATGTCTCAGGGTACGGCGGGGGACGCTCTTCTGCGGGTGCAAGGTTTGGAAAGGGCAGTTCCATCAGAAATGTCCCCTCTGAGGTGCAGAGCGCGGGGGTAGGCGGTACCTGCGTGAGGGGAATGAGTGTCGGGTCTCTCCCTCCCTGGGTGTTTTTCTGGATGAGTGTAGCTTTGTCAAGTGTCGCTTCAGAAGCTGGGAAGAACAGCCACGCAAATCCAAAGGGTGATCTGGTGAAGTGATTAATTGCTTGTGCTGTGAAGGCTGCGTAAGTAAACGAAGTAAAATTCAAACGCTGCCATGCCCAGGTTTGAGGAGCTGAGGAACAGAGGTAGAGGACAGGTAATGTACAAACCTTTTCAGGACACCTTGGGAACTCGGAGGCTGGGAACAAAAGACACGCTGATGTTTACATGGAAACACCTCCGTGGTGTATTCACAGAATGGTTTGGGTTGGAAGGGATCTCCTGAGATGATCGAGCCCCAGTCTCAGCTGAGGCTGGCAGGGCTGTGCCCGGTGGGGTTTTGAGTGTCTCTAGTCTCTCTGGGCAACCTCCAGAGCTTGGCCACCCTCGGGCAAAAACCTCTTTTCTTGTGTTCGTGGTTACCCTTCGTACATCGATTCAGCAGCCACAGCCCTGTCACACCTCCCGACCCATTTCTGTGCCCACCTTGCTGAGCGCTGTTAGAGACAGACCCACCACTGCGGCAACTCTGCAATCACAGACACGCTCCTGTTTTACATCCGTGGTCTGAAGCTAACTGGTATCTTTAGGTCTTAACTGGGACCTTCATTTTACCGTTTGCCTAGACGGAAATGTCAGTATTTCCATGTTTGCTGTATTTGATTCCCTGTAAAAGTTTGGTTTATTCTGTGTATACAACTTGTACTGACATTTAATCAAGAAAACTAGTGACCTGTCACAGCCTTTTCCCACCACTGTTACACTGACCTGGCACATCTGAAAGTGAATTCCCGTCTTGTTTCAGAGTGTCTGCTCTTTGTTTTGCAGTCTCCTCACCTCCCAAGCCCATACGTTCCTCCAGACCAGCGTGGGTTTCATTCTATCTTGTGTCATGCATCCAAAAGTCAAAATAGAATGCAGGACCATGGTTGCTTATCACAAAAGGTATTTTCAGAACTGTACTGTGCATTTTTACCGTTGTCAGTACCCTCTTCCTGGCTCCTACCCCCTCATTATTAGAACTTTTCTACGCTCATCTTCTGAATCTGTCATTTTCACCCTTTATGATCATATCACACGTTCTTGTCACATCCAAGCTCTTTTTTTTTTTCCTCTTCAGGGTTCAAGACTCTCTGAAGCCCCTAGAATAAAAGGGGACAATACAGACTCCTTGCGTGAACCACCAAGATGGGTGTGAAGGTGCGGTCGCACACAGGTAAGCAGGAGGGCACCCCTGGGTGCCCCCTTGCTACAGGGCAATCAATTCTGCCTTGATTTAAAATGATTTTTTTAGGAGGGAGAGCACCTTATGCGATAATCATATCATCAGGAGTCACAGGCAAGGCCCCTAGGCAAAAAAACAATACTCAAAAATAAAAGCATTTTATCAATAAAAGTAATCTGGTTTAATATGCATTTTAATTTGAGTTTGACTGCAGCCATTTCCTTTAACCAGAGGTTTTTCCAGGATCAGTCTTAATTTGTAACATCTAGTAAATCTCACCAGATGCCCAAGAAGCTGGTTTTGCAAGAATCAACAAAAATAATCCATTCTTAATCACTCTGTATAAATAAGTTGCTAAATTAGTGCATAATAATTAGTCTTTTGTAGCAAAGGACAGATTAAATTCCCAAAAGTGTAGGTGATGATATATCAGAACAGAGAAAGGACATGACCAGATGAAACAAGAGGAGGTGTTCCTTAGGCATATTCTGAAGGTACTAGTTTTTATTTTACACTGCACATGAACTAAACTAATAAATACTATTTCTGCATCAAGACATAGCTTACATATCCTGAATACTTAGCAACTTCCAGGTACATTAATTTCTTCCAAGTGGAATTACGCAGGCTCTCTGCTGTTACACAGCTCTGTCTAAGCATGGCTCAGGAAAACAGTACTGAGCACCCGGAACTTTTCTGCCACACGTAAAAGTCATGGATTTGGGGACTGGCTGGAACGAGGATGATGTTAAAGCACATCAGTATTTTACAGGGAATTCCCAGCTTGAATATAACAGAATAAAACCTGTGTCTGGGAGGAATATCCACGTCAGTGGTTTGGCAGGGCACTGCAACGTGGTAATTAGCAAATGTAAAGTCAAGACACGATTATTTCATGAACAGACTTGTTCGCTCAGGGCTGGAAAATGGGGGTGGCCCTCGGGGGGTGAGCGGCGTCTTTGGGTCTTTTTTCACCCTGATTTGGGTCTTGCCTCTGCCGTGAAGTCCTTGGCGAGGCGAGGTGAGCAGCGGCTCTCCGGGCACTACGGGAGGTTTGCCAGAGCCATTTGGCCCGTTGCCTGTTCCTCAATCTGGAGTCATTGACGCCCCGGGTTTCCCTGGGACCGCGCTGCCAACGGCTCCATCTGGGATGCCCAGAAATACAGCTCAATGTTCGGGAGATTTAGCTCCCTGGCGTCTCTATGGGCCTATACATTTTTAACAGCAATCCTTGTTTTTACCTTCCAAATGAACCTTGAAAAGGTCTCGTGAACCTTACTGAGGAATGAGGTTTTAAATTATGTGACATAGCTGTGGAGTTGACACAGGCTACAGAGGAAGACGGTTATTTCCCCAAGTTCCATCTGTGAATAATAAATATAAACCAGTTTTTTTCCAAACCCGTATCCTCCAGCTGAAGGAGGGCGAGTCGTTCCCAAAGCCTGTGTCCCCGAGCTCTGGTCCTGTCTTCTCCCAAACTCCTTCCCAGCAGAAAAAGCAGCTCAATTCCCTGAAAATGGGACCAACAATACGGACAAGAAATAATCATCCTGTACCAGCGTGCTTTCTTATTGCCAAAATTACAGTCTTTCCCAACAATACAACCCCATCTTTAACACAGCAGAAATGCTTAGCTCAAACAGAATGTACGTTTTTTGTGGTACCAGGGAACTTAAAGGGAAAAAAAAAATTACCATTAGGAAATAGATGTGTTTGTGGAATTACATATTTTAGCCCGATTCCTGGCACAGCACGGGGTCCTGTGCCGCTCTCCACAGGCTACCGCTCCTCATCGGCCACGAAGGAGCTGCAGGAGGAGGTTACACCTGGTTTGCTCCATTTTCTAGATTATTTAATACGGGATTTTTTTTTAATGATCGGAAATTTAAAATAAAATTGGGAAATTTGTGGGACTTGGTTATCTAACATAAGAGTTTGGAATTTAAGCAAAGTTATTTTATTTGAAACAAACAGTTTATAGGGGGAAAAAAATACTGTTTCTTCCCTGTTTTGTGACTGAAAGGAACAGTAATTTTTAAAAGCTCTGAAACTGAGCAAAATATGGTATAAAATCCCAAATATGCTTTCCCCAAAGATTTTCTATTCTTACCAATTTCTGATTGCGCCCCTGATGTTCTGTCAGGCTAAATGTCAGAGAAAATATATAGAATTAAACTTTCTTCCCTCCGCTTATCCCAGCTCACCCGAGAGATGTAGCAATCAGTAAAGGGAGCTGAAGTTCTCATACTGCTCGTCCTGCCCATCGAATCTCCTTGAATTGCTGCTTTTAGCGTGACACCAGTTAAGACAAACACGTAACTGTTCAGATGAACAAACTGTGGTGATCTCACTTTATGATCCATACCCTTTGGTTAGAATTTTCGTAAAATACTTCGATTTTCAGGTACATCCTCCACTTGCTGCTTTTCAAAAGGAATAGAAAACCAACTGTATTGTTGAACACTGAGGATTTGGGGTGGTCTGAGAAGAATCTTAAAGTTGAATCTGTTTCTAGTTGGCTCGTGACTCTGCTCTGGAGTCACATGCCACTTCAGGCCTGTCCCTGGAGCGGCTCTTTGTGCAACGTGGTAGCAATGATGCACTTCAAAAAGGTTGAATGTACTTTTAAAAAAGTAAAATATATTTTAGAAGGTTTATGTCAACTAGAATGTATTTAATAGAAAGCATGTAGTTTCACATCTTTCTTTTTCTGTGTTTTCTTCAAAAGTATTGACACGCTTTTGCTTTCTTTGAAATATTAAGTATTGAGAATAACTCAATGGAGTTATTAATATTTTTTTGGATTAATTTCTGCTGTGCATTTTGCGATTTCAGATAAAACATTGTTGATGATTAATGTGTCAAAATTTTACATGAGATTTATAAGAAAAGTGAACATTCTTCAGGATCCTTTATGACTCTATTTTTAACAGCACAGAGACAGTATTTTGGATTAAGTTATTTTTTCTCTTTCCGCATCAAAAGGGCATAAGTACTGTTAGACAAAACTGAATAAAATATTCCCTCTTCTTATCCTGTTCCATTTGGTGCGGTTCCCCGTCGCCAGTGGTAATCCTGGTTCCAGCAGGATGAATTCTAACGGCTGCATATTTATGGGCAGTGAGCTCCAGGAGTGAAAATCTCATTTCAGGCTGACATCACATCTGATTATTTTCAACAAACTTCCCTGGCAAACAGGGAGGGAAACGGCAACAGGTCAGTGCTGAACAGCAGCTGGATGGGAACGGTGAGAGCTCAAACCGGGGCACGTCCATCCCATTGGAATCTTTAAGCATTTTTGTCACTGGAAACAGAAGGTGAAGTATTTTGGTACCACAAGCATTAATAACGATTTTTGAATGGTGAAGACAAACCCCAGGTCTTGTTTGAATTGGTAGATTCTAGAATACTCACAAAAGCATTTTCTAGATGACATTAAAAGCTTCTATGGATTATTTTCAACCAGAATTAAAGCGGTCTTAGTTTGCTAACTGTTATCAGGAACAGGGGCGTTCTGTGAGTAACGGAGTAATCTTTAGATAGAGCACTGGCTACACCTTTTGGTTTTAGTTAAAAATATACCTCAGAAATGCCAAATACAGGACACAAATGATAAAGCAGTTTGAACGTTTTGCTTTCAGCTGCTGTTATCAGGAATAGGTTCTGTCCATGCAGAGCCATTAACACCTGCGGCAAGGTATGGATAAGGAAACACCGGCCCCGTTAACAAAACACCTTCGTAACTGTCTACAAGTGTATTATCTCCAGCTTTATGCTCATTAATTTCTGACTGGCACCGCAGGCTGCGAAGGGGCAGGGCAGCGCCACCCAAAAACCACAGCCTGCAGAATACCCTCCTTCCAGAGGGCCGAATATCCACTAAAGGGAGTAAAATTGGACAGGGAGTCCCTCACCGCCACGGTGACCGGGGATTACCGGGCCTCAGGGCATCACCGGGCCTCAGGCCGCCTGCCCCGGCTCCGCCATGTCCAAGATGGCCGCCGTTCCCGCGTCACCACGGCGCCTGCGCGGGCGGACGGCGCCTGCGCGGGATGCGCGGCTGCTGAGGCGCATGCGCGGCCCCGCCCCCACGTGACCCGGCGCCTCTCCCCTTCTTCCTGCGGCGGCGGTGGCGGCGGGGCCATGGCGGCAGGGGAGGTGGCGGCGGCGGGCTCCGCCGAGCAGTTCCAGCAGATGCTGCAGCAGAAGGACGGGTGAGTCGGGGCCCCGGCGGGGTTGGGGGGGGGGGGGGGGGGGCGCGGCCAGCCGGCCGCTGAGGGAGCGGGGCCGGCCGCTGCCGCGCGTTTGGGCCGAGTTCGGTGAAAGGCCGGGGTCTGCTGAGGGAAGCAGGCCCGGCGCTGCCTCAGAGCTGAATGAAGCCTTCATGGGGAAATATAAAACGCCAAAGCCATAGATATGAGAAGGGCTTCGGGTTTGTTTTTTTGGCAGCGTATTTTTTGAGGACCCTTTTGTGAGGGGGGTTCCTTTTAAGGACCTCTCGGGGGGCTGAGTTGCCCGGCCGGACAGGGCTCCTGCAGCTGCAGAACCTGCCTCAGTGGGCCCATTGGCAGGAAAATGATCCAAAACAGAACTTTCAACTGCAAGAATTTTCTTTTTCCTCTGAGTCCTAAGGTGTCAACAAGACAAACTCACTGTACAACGTTTTCAATGAAAACAGCAGCATTAGGTTGTTTATTGAGAAACAGCGTGTTTCTTAGGTTGTCCATCTCTCCTGCGACAGGGCTGGTTTCTCATTAATCTGGTTTTCTGCTCTAATAATGAGTAATAGGGGTGTGTTTCCAGTGGTGCCTCAGCACGGACCTCTGATTCTCTGCAGCCTCTGGGCAGTGGCTGTTGGTCTGGTAGGAGAAGTTTTGGGTGCTGATCGTGTGGGGGAACACTCTGCCCATGCTTGGCTTTGGGGGGAACGAGTCACAGGAGGCGTTACTGCAATGACAGAGGAACAGGGACTCGGGTTCCTTTGTGAAGAAAGACAGATTTGGTTAGGAACTTTGCTTGTTTGCCATGTTGAATCAAAGATGTGGTAACTATTGTTATATCTTTTAATCCACTAACTGTGTGTGTATTTAGCTAGGTCTTGTCAGGCACATTAAAACTGCTGCATAAAAACATTTCCATATCATTTAACTGCTGCGTTAGCAAGTGGCCTTTAAATGAATAAGGAGAGAAAACCAATTTAAATGACTGGTTTAAAAAGGATACTGAAATTACCAGCATCACGTTCTTAAAGAGAGCATAAGGAAACATGGAAAAGTTTTGATTATAGGAAGGAGAAACTAGATTCTTCCAAACTTGCTGCATGACTCGGTTTTCTTTTCTGGAGTTATTCTTCAACTGAATTGTGTGGGGACATTCCAGAGGAAGGTCACACTCTCGCACTCCCTGAGACATACTGAAATGAAAATGGCTTCAGGAACAAACACAATATTTTGAAGTTATTTTCTACAAAACCCTCAGTAATTCTATTATGACTTTTTTCCACAGAACATCATTCAGTTTTCTCTTTAGCGGACTTGATTATTTTATGTATACTTTTTTGGTCCTTAGATGAATTGATAGTACTGATAACTCTTCTCCTCTGCTTCATTTCAAAATATTTGGCTTTGTTTTTTTTTGTTATTGCTAAGAAACCAAACAAACCTGCACTCACAGAGCATAACAAATCCCTCAAATCATAGTTATGGTTTTTTAACGATCTCTCCATTTCTGGATGGTGATAGAACTTTATACGCATTGGCTCCCTTAAGGTACCTTCTGTGTTTAGATTTTCAGGTGAATTTGAAAATCAATGGTGTGAAAAAAAAAAAAGTTTTAAACATTCACTTAATATAGTGGGAAAGGAGAAAGTTTCCTCAATGAGGTATTTTTCTCTTGAAAGGTAAAGCTTATGACAAAAAATGTGCTGATTTTTTAAGGCTGGACCTAATGCTATTTTACTGTTTTTTTTTTTTTTTTTTTTCCAAAAGTAATTCCTGATTTTTCCAGACTAATAGAATTATCACTGATCAGCTGCAACTGCCAGCATTTTGTGTTGACAATTTCATAGCGGTTCTTGTTTCAGAAAATTAATCTTTCTGACATCAAGTTCTTAGTAAGCTCTGTTATGGAATTAGCATAAATTTTGAGGTTTAATTTTTTTCAAAGTGTGTCTAGATTTTATGGTTGCAAAGGATGAACTGAGCCAATATCTCCATATTTATTGAACTTCTGTTATTGCTCTGTAATCTATTATGTTACTTACACTATGTTTTGGAAAAACTAGCTTGTAAAAACAAGTAACATGGGTTGCCTGTCAGAAAGATTGTAAATACTTAGAAAATACTTGTATCTTGACTCAAAAGGAGGGTGACCTTGGGAATGTTAATTTTCTGGATGTGCCTATCAGGGAGTGTCTTGCTGTTTTGTTTTTTTTTTAATACATTATAAAAACCAGACTTTGGGCTTTTTGTTTCTTCACAGGAAATGTGTGATAAGTCCTTCTGGTTTTTCTTCTGCTACTAAAGTTTAAAAAAAAGTTGTATTAAAGAAAGCTAAATTTTTTTGGGGCTCACAGCTTTTCCTCAAAAATGGGAAATACAAGATGATACAGGATGAGAAACTTTGGGACTTGGCATAAGCTTTTGTTACAATCCTTTTGTATATAAAATTGTTTAGTGTTTAGAAATATCTTGGTTGAATGTAAGAAATACTTTGTGTAGAATCGCTTATGTGCTTCATTTTGCTAACTTCTTCTTTTGTTCCGCTCTTAATGTTTTAACTTACTCTGGCTGTTTCTCAAGTTGATTTGAAAGCGCTTGGATACCAAGAGGGTGGTCTAATTGCAAAATTAGACTTATTCTGTGAAGGAATTTGTCACCTCCCCAACACCCTTGGTGTGAATTAATTTAAAATATGTTCTTCATGAGGATAAAACATAAGTGCATTGCAGCTCTGTGTTGGTAAGGAAAGAAAGGGCTCCGATGGAATGAGGATTAGATAAGCATGTGATTATTCCTCCTCTGCTTGTCCTGAGCTGACGTTCCTGTGATCAGATGAGCCCCGTATGCTTCCCAAATTAAATTGAGCACTTGTGAAATACTTGTTGGTAGCGGGGAAGGGTGTGTGTTCCTGCCTTCAGTGAATGGAAGGAAAGTCCATCATGTTATTTATTAGTGCTTTGGCCTGAAGTGCAGCCACTAAACCACTGATGTTCCCTGTTCTCCTTCCTTCCGCTGCTTGTTTTTAGCCAGCGGAACTATTCTCTTGTCCCACTTGTGTCTAACAGATGTGAAAATTATGCTTTTAGATGTACAGGCATTGGGCAGTTGCAATGACAGCTTCGTTCTCTGTAATTGTAAAAGCTGCAGTAGTTCTTAACTAGGTTAGACTGTTTTGTCATAAAACTTGCTGTAAAAAAAAAAGTATTTTTGTTAATTCTCGATCCACTTTTAACTTCTCTGAGCTCCTAACGGTGTCAGTAAACAGCACATACGTTAGGGAGGATATTGGAGGAGGACTCAAAATTGGTATCTCAGGTGAAGGGTGTGATGAGCAAGTACAGGAAGACCCATCCTGGAGAGAAGCTCTTGACAGTTTGCTTCATCACAACTTGGTCTGTCTTCTCAAATACTGAACTGCTGCTGCTTTTTTCATTTTAAAATTTTAATTCCATTGTGACTCGGTATCTCGTACATACAAATGATCCCCCCTGTCCCCCAAGCTACCTAATTATTTTCACCATATTACTTTGTGGCAAAAATAATGTTGGTTGCAGCAAGGGGACAGCGCTTCCAAGGGCTTGTCCCCACTGGCTCCAAAGTCTTAATTAAACTGTGTGTGGCTGAGCTGAGCGCTGTAGGGGTGTTGGGAAGAGCTGTCTGCTGTGAGGGCAGAGAAAGCTCCTGCAGGAGGTACCTGTGCTGCAATCTGCCTCTGCCTTTGCTCCACAAAGAGCGTTGCTATAAAAGTTTACGTGCTGAAACGGAGTTTAGCAGTTAAAGTTTTACTGAACTGCCGTTAAGATGTGGTCTTGGCTGTTTCGAGAAGTCCATACCACATCCCATTCATAAATGAAGAGTAAATAATTTAAGTGAGACTTTACTG
The DNA here is from genome assembly GCA_028565335.1 of Limnodromus scolopaceus. Classification (NCBI taxonomy): domain Eukaryota; kingdom Metazoa; phylum Chordata; class Aves; order Charadriiformes; family Scolopacidae; genus Limnodromus; species Limnodromus scolopaceus. Next base: position 38,684,154 of record JAOXNO010000002.1, read on the forward strand.
GAGTTTAAATGTCAATTGTGAGCAGTGGAATCAGTTCGAAGAAGCGTTACAGCTGCTTTGGTGTAATTAAAGAGGTGGTTTGCCTTTGGGATCGTTGCTGCTGGTGACCTGTATAGGAGAGGAACCTGTACAGGTGAGAGCTCTGGAGAAGACGTCCTGAATTGTGCCTGGGCACAGGTCTACATTTGCGAGGCTGGTACTTACAGAACAAGGCACTTCTATTTTTCTCCAGTTTCAGTTTTTACAAGTCTGTGAACTCTGCTGGTTTTAATCAACTTTCAAAGCAGAACCACGCTCTGACTGATGGCATAATTTAAAAAAAAAAAAAGAAAAGGCTATCCTATTATATTCCTACCAAAATTTTCTAGAATTGCTTCAGGGAATGGGGTTTATGAATTTTAAAGTTCTGTGTCTGAACTGAATTTAGTGCTGTATTCAGTGTATGTGATCAGATAACACAGTTCTGGTATGAGTGTCGCACTGCCTGCATAGCAATTCAAATTTATACTGAACTGCCATTATTTAGTAATAAAAGACACTACCGAGCTTCTACACTATGGTTACCTTGATTTCTCTATCTCTTTCTAAGTAGATTAAAACTAGTCTATTATGTTAGTAAATTTTTTCGTTATCCCCTATTATTTAGTGGTTTTGGCTTCAGCAAACCTGGAGAACAGCATTGAAAATGAGATGCAAGTGTCTTGTCACTGTTCTCATCAAAGCATGTTTCTTTGTCCTCATGAGGACAACAGTGTGGTACCTGGCTTGGTGGGATTTCTGTTCACACATGGGGCTTCTCATCGTTAAACGCTGGGTGTAATTAATATCAAACATTCAAGGGAACCTTATTGAAGCTGGATGAGGGCTAAGAAGTTGGAGCTAATAAAAGCTTTTTTATTTTTAGGTCCCTTGTAGTTGTCCACTTCTGGGCACCATGGGCTCCCCAGTGTGCTCAGATGAATGAGGTCATGGCGGCACTGGCAAAGGAACACGTGCAGGTGACGTTTGTGAAGGTAAGTCAGGCGGTTGGGCTTGTGTCAAATAGAGGAGAGCTGTTACTGCAAAGTACGTGTAAAATAGGACAAAATACGAGTAAAGGTGTTTCTGAAGTTCCTTTATGGCTCTACGTGGAGATTTCATTTGTTCCTGTGACGTTAGTGCTGAGCTAAATAGATCTCAGAATTAATAGAGATTTTTCTCTCTGATACTAAAGAGGAACAGTAATCTTCATGAAGTTTAAAGGAATGTAAATTAAAGTCTGTGCAATGTTGGCACTCTGAGATGGCAGCGGTGTGGTGCTGGGTGGTATAAACACAAAGGAGCTGCTCTGTTTTTGTGAGATCATCTGCACGTCCTGGTAAGAGAACCAGTGTGGAAGGAAAAATGAACGCACTTCATCAACATGCCATTCGTTTTAAAACAACTTTCTCTTGTTAATGAGACTCTTCTGTGATTATGAGGGCAGGGAGTAATAGAGCAGCCAGCTGTGTGTGAATGTTTAATTTGATTTCTTACAGCCTTTAGCTTTTGTGGGTTTTTTTTTTTAATGGTTCCTCTTGGTCGGTATTTCTCTCTATGAAACAGAAAGATGGAGGTATTTTACTGGTGGTATCTTATTACTTAGAGCTTCAAAAGACGAATTTTCAATGTTTTGAAAATTCATGATGCTTAAATTTATGTAGAATTGCTACAGCTTTTTTTGGGCCAAAGAAAACTTGAAAACTCTGAGTTGTCTCTTTATTATCAATATTCATGTATTATTTATTTATAACCCTTATTATTCAGTTGCAATTTATTTTTTTAATAACAAGGTCGAAGTGATCAAGTTTTGCAAAACTAAGATAATGGCACATTCCCCTTCCTGCCCACCCAAATATTACTTGTTTAGAGAAAATAAGCTACTGAAAGACTTGGGTGGATTTTTCTTTTTTGGAGAGGGTGGGGTGGGGCTCCTCATGGTGAATGTATTTGATTTTGGAAGTTCTTTGTGGGATTTTGGGCTGTATTCCGGAACAGCCAGAGTCTGCCTTTTAATTGGCAAGAACCTGTTAACTCATCAGATGGTTCCAGACGACTGCCCAAGAGCAGGGTCTTGCCCTGCAAGTCATAACCCGTTCCATTCTGGAACAGAGCTAAGGAATAATGACACGAACTTCAAAATTGCCAATAAATCTTGAAGTCTTTCTAAATTCAGTTTCTTATTTTAGTTGTTGCATGGCCTAACTCTAAGATCCTTGGCTTGGTTAAAATGAAAGTGTTGTCTATATCCAGAAACAGATAGAAACAAATGTTTGGAAAGTTGTACCACTAACAGCAAGTTATTGAAATACGAAATTAAATCTGTCATGTATACGTGAGCCTCACCAGAGGGGAACATAAGTATCCCAAGTAAGTAGAAATTTTACTGGAAAAGAAAATGAATGTTATAGGTAAAAGGTATTTAATCATTTGCCACTTGAAAGAGAGTAGATAATTGGAATCTATTTACAGTTTTCAATTTACAGCTTAGATTTCTCTGTTGATCCTGTTGGAGCATTGATTTACAGAAATAGGGGTGAAGCTTGGACTCTCACTTCTGACTTACTCTGCAGGATTGCTTCTGGATTCAGTGATCTCATTAGGAGGAGCAAATCAAAACATGGTGTAATACTAAAGTATTCAGAGGTTCACTACATTACATTTCAGTTAATAGTGAGAACAGACACAGTATTTTCTAGAGTGCATAAGGATGGGCAGGGGCAGGCAGGAGCAAGCTGGCAAGTAGTTCTCTCAATGCTTGTTCATGAAATGTCACTGTATTGTTTGTCGAATAAGAATTTGAGAGGCTTTTTCTTCTGTACACTGGGTTGTAGCTTTCTGTTTGAAATATTTAGAACTATTACTACTTTTTTAACCATAAACTCAGATATTACAGTGCTTGTGTCTTAAACAACCTTGTACTAGATCTCTCACCTAAGGAAGCTTTTAGTCTATGCACAGAAAGCCCACAAATTTGAGTTAATGAGAAGATATATTTTCTTGGCAAACTACATTATATAATTTCAAAGGATGCATTTGAGTGCTGAATAAATTGAGGACCAATACTCTCGCCAAGCTGGCCGCTCAGTAGCTGGCAGCCTTGCAGGAGTTAAAGCTAAGATGTAGCCATCAATAGCGTATTGAAGAAACACTCCTTTTTTCTTCATAATTTGCAGAAGGCTGCAAATGTCAGTCATGATGTACTGCCCCTTGAAATTAGTCAATAGAGCAAACAGCAAGGGTTGCTGTGGGCAGAAAATAAGCACTGTAATCATGACATAACTGGGGTCAATGATTTATGGATTTCAATATAGTAGTAGCTGCATATGATTGAAAATTTACTAGGTCACTAGTGCACCAAAAATTTTATTCGTAGCCTCTGGGCATCTTTTGAAATGTGCAACAAAATAAAAACCTCTGAACCTGTTTTGACACTGTGTAGGCTCAGTGGATGACACGCCAACCCAGTGAGTCTCATTTAAATGCAAATGTGTCACAAACTTCTGCATCAAATCCTTTTAAAATGTATAAAATGCTGAGAAGAACATTCTAGACAGGATTGACATCCACAGTCCAACTTTAAAGAAGATTATGAAAATAATCTTTTTGTTTTGGTTTTTTGGGGTTGTTTTTTTTCAGTTGGAAGCTGAAGCTGTGCCTGAAGTATCTGAAAAATACGGAATTAGTTCTGTTCCAACGTTCTTATTCTTTAAGGTAAGAGAAACTGGATTTAAGAGAAAACGGATTCCATGTGGACTCTTAATACGGATACTTTTTTAATACTACTGCCAGAAGAGCAGAAACTTAAGAACTTTCTCAGTAAAGAAACACTTGCGTATCTGATTTAAGTCTGTCTAGTGGAACCTAAAAAAGTAGATAGAAATGGTTCTTGCACTTTATATGTAACATTTCAGAGCTTCCTTAATTGATCTTGGATTATTAGGTAGTTGTTTTAGTTGTTGTACCTTGTACTGGGTCAAAAAATTTCCAGTAGTATTTCCTTGTCTAGCTATAGTTCTGCAGCATGGCAGAAACCCAAGGAAATAATCTTTTAGAAGAAGTGACGAGTCTGGGCCATGTTTGTCTGCGATAATAAAATTAAAAATATCTTCTTTAATAAATTCTTCTGGTGGCAAATTCGCTGGCATTAACAGACAACAGAATGGTTCGAGTCTTGGAACTAAAGTCTGGCTAAAAGATCAATACGCTAATCCACCCTGCATCTGAAAATCTATACTTTATATGGTGGCTTTACTATTCCTTTTATTACAGTACAAATTCTGAATTTAATCCTTTAACACGAGCCTGTGTTCTGGTTTCCATAGAATTCCCAGAAAGTGGACAGATTAGATGGTGCACATGCTCCAGAGCTGACCAAAAAGGTACAGCGCCACGCGGCCAGCACTTCCCTTCCTACTGCCTCTAACGAGGGGGCGAAAGAAGATCTTAATTCGCGTCTGAAGAAGCTCATCAACGCTGCCCCCTGCATGCTGTTCATGAAGGGGTCCCCGAAGGAACCCCGCTGCGGTAAGGATTTTCCCCAGTTTGTGTCCCCGTGACAGCGCCGGCTTTGGGCTGGTTGTCAGATTTACCCAGTTCTGGGGAAATACATCCCATGCATCCCAGCAGTGCTCTGTACGCCCAGAAACATTAAATGAAGTATTTTTATATTGCTTATACGCAGCTAGAGAATTGCTATTCCCTTAGTTAAATTTTCGAACTGGAATCACAGAGAATTAAAGGCTTTCTAAAGAATCTGTGATGTGCAATGCTGTCTTTGAACCAGGACACGCTTCCTGAGGAAGCTCGGTGTTTATTTGTGATGCATTTTGTGTGTCAAGTTACAGGTTGAGAGTGTAAAATAGTCTGAAGAGAAAGTTTCAGTTCAAGGAATAACAAGAATTGACTAACACCCGTGATTACTGTTGCCATTTGGAAAAAGGAAATTAAAAAAGATTTGGAAAAAGAAAATATAGCTGGTAAAATTGAAACAGCAGTAGTGTGTTTCTGCTGCAGTGGAAATGCCTTTTTGTTAAACCTGGTGCTTTTAACCCTGGCTCTCTGCTCAGAGTGCCTGGTTCCCAGCTCACCTGGAGTGTTGATCTACACGGAAAGCACACAAACAAATGTTAAAACCCCAAGTTTTTCAGCCCTGTGATTTTTGCAGGGTCTTCTTTGTGGAGCTGCAGGTGACCAGGGGAGTGACACGAGTGTGGGGTGGGGGTGGCTCAGCCAAACAGTGCTTTGGGCAGCTCTTGGTAGGTTATGGCTCCTCTTGCTCTGATGAGCTCCTCATTTATATGGGTACATGTGGGGTGTCTGCAGCTGAGGTTATTCCGACATACGTGCTTTAAATTGGGCTGTACAGGGTGGTGCTGTGATGCTGCCGGTGGTGCCCCTGCCATGCTTGTGCTGAGATGTTTGGTGGGTCCCTAACAAGCTGGAGGAGCAGAGCCATGGCTCTGGCCACGTCCCTTATGGTCACGGGCACAAAAACCACAAACCAAAAAAGGTGTTGAGGCATCAAGGTTAAGGATAGTTAGTACTTCTTCCTGAACTCAACACGGAAAGTGATTTAAGAGCATAACACGGGTTCATTTGTGTTTCTTAGTAAGAGAAAGTAGGCATTTCTTCAAGCTTTCAGTTCTTATATTTGGTCCCTGGTACCCCCTGAAAAGTGCACAGGAGGTACTCGCCGAAATAGATGTATGTATGAAAATCGGAAGTACTAAAATGTAGTGCAGTGTATTAAATCATCTGAACTTACATTTGCAGTTAAATACCATGCCTGCTTTAGCCTGCTGGGATAGTGTCTGGCAGTAGCTGGGAGGTGTTAGTAACTTGGCTCCGTTAAACTGCCTGGAACAGACTAAATCCTTTTCAAGGTGAAGGTAATTTACCATTTTGTCAAAGATGATGCGGATCTGTTAGAACAGTTGCAGGAGTAATAAAAATAGAATTAAATAGAAGGAGCCATCCCTGTTTAAAGGTGAAGATATTTTTGATTTGTATCTATTTTGATACAAACAATAGACCCATACTGGAGCCTCCTGTGCAGTTGGGGGGTAGAGGCAGCCTTGTCCAGCGTTGTATTTGGGGATTTCCTAGTAGTTTGGAATTTTTTCATGGGGAAAAGCCAGGTTGTGGTTAGTGTCACGTCCAGTTTGTCCCCTGGGGAGGGTTTTTGCTGGTAACTGTATGTTGTATGTACGTCATATTATTTCAGTGGATTCCTTTGGACTGTGGTGGTGTTTGTTTATTTGCTTCATCAATACTGTAATTATTTGGGGTGTTTTTATTGTGTAGAATCTGGAGTGGCATTTGCGATCGTCTAGATAACCGCTTAAAACGTTTTGTTAGTGGTTTAATTATTCCTTGTAATGCCTGTATGGCATTTCTTCAGAAATTCAACCTAAATCTTTTGTTATGAAAGTGAAACTGTTGTGGCAGTTTATCCAGAAGCAGAGTGCTTCCAGGCTGCTGCCAGAACCTTTGCAATGAAACACAGCCAATCAATCTTTCTAGTTTGCATGTAATTGCCTACAGCTAAAATAAAGCTGTTTTTTTCCCCCCAGTTCCTTACAGTAGAAATGAGTTAATATATTGGCGATGGAATAACCATCAGCAATCAGCCTTTAGCTGTTTACTAATGAACTCCCAGATGTATGAAAAATTTCAGAATCTGTGTTTTACTCCAGGCTGTACATGAACTTAACGCTTCAGCTGTAGAAAGAAAAGCAACTTAGATGCTGTACATATAAATACTGCTACTTCATAGCTCAATAAATTGCAGATCATGAAAACTGCAGAAAGCTGTAGTAAAAATCCATATTTCAAAAACTAATAGGTGGTCTTGCAAGCTGAAATCAAAGGTTATTTTTCTATGGCACTTTGATTCTTTTTCCCATTTAAAGCTGCTTTATTTTTTTTTTATTCCTTTATTAAAGCGTTATCTTTCCTGTTGGAATATGTAATTCCTCTTTTTGTGTTTGCAGGTTTCAGCAAACAAATGGTGGAGATATTGAACAAACATGGTATTTCATTTAGCAGTTTTGATATTTTTTCTGATGAAGAAGTTCGTCAGGGGCTGAAAACATACTCTAATTGGCCAACTTACCCGCAGTTGTACGTAGCCGGAGAGCTTATAGGTGGACTTGATATTATAAAGGTTAGTAACGGAGAAATTCTTAATCTTGTTAGTTGTCAGAAGCATGGGTTTTCTTGCTTTTTATGTCTGATTTTTCTTCTCCCCAATCTCCTCAGGAACTCGAGGCATCTGGAGAACTGGACACAGTCTGTCCGAAGGCGCAGAAGTTGGAGGACAGGTGTGATATATTATCTCATTGTTTTAAGGGTGCCTATTTTTGAGGTTTCCTGTATGTTCATTTATATAGGGGGAACTCCCCATATAAGTTCCTGTTCTTTGACTTTATCAGAACTGTGCCAAGATTTTCTTTAATCACAGAACTCCTGCAGTTGTTTAATAAATTCCTTTTTCTATACAGGAAGCGTCACTTAATATAAAGCTATACTGCAATATCTGTATTAAGCTATACTGTTTCAATAGGCTTTACTTATTATATTTTGTTAATTTTTATTTGTAGCAGGAATATATAGTTTCCTTCTTGTCTCTCTCAAGAATTTATTATTTAAAGATAACTGAGAAAATAATCTTTTAAACATTAGTAGCTTTTGTTAGCTTCATTTGGCCCAGACTTCATAACTGCGATGCTGCTGGAGAAAATGCCTCTGCTCTTCTCCTCATTTTTCCTGATTACTCATGTCCTTCGATTCCTGTTTGCTTTCACCTTGGTGGCATGACTGTACTGTGTCAGTAGGAAGCGTTTTGCCTCCCGAATCAGAACATCCAGAAACCAATTTGTCCCTCTCTAACCTTCCTGTGTGAAGATTTGCTCGTGTTGGAAGTTCTGCCCTGCCCCAGGCAGTCAAGCTCCAGATTCCTGACAGGTCCTTCAGCTGG
>JAOXNO010000002.1:38776876-38786890 GCA_028565335.1 Limnodromus scolopaceus
GCTCCAAGCCCCCTCCAACCTGGCCTTGAACCCCTCCAGGGATGGGGCAGCCACAGCTTCTCTGGGCAACCTGGACCGGGTCTCACCACCCTCACACCAAAGAAGTTCTTCCTAGATAACTGCAACTGGATTTTTCTCTATTTAGAAGGAACAGAAAGTCAATTGTAAAATGCTGGATAAAGAAGAAAATGAAGGCCAGGTGTTTATGTCTCCAGCTAGACATGAAAAGAGAAAAAAAAAATGTAAAAATATCCCAAACCCAAATGGGGAATATGTTAAAATACGGTTGCGTAGAGGTAAGATTAGAGAGGCATCAGCGTGCTGACATCAGAGGTTCAGCTTCTCTGTTTTACACTTGAGGACGTCACATGAGCGGTCACAGGTTTAGGGGGCGGCTGTGCCACGATTACCGTTTTTGAGGTATTTTGGCGGCATTCTTCTTGCACTGACTTTGTGAAGCTCTCAGGTTTGAAGATATGGGATGGAGCTGATCGAGGTAAACAGCTGATTTAACCCAACCTTTTCTTTTGGAAATATGGATGGAAGTTTCAGAAGAACTTTCCCCAGAGAGGTCTTGTTTCGCTCTGGTGTGCTGTTCTGGAATATATCTGGAATATCTGCTCTCAGGAGGGGTTCTGAGAGCTTCTGTTTGTGGGAAAGAAAAGGTATTTCTGCTGCTGATGGGTCACACTCTGCTCCAGGCATTTCTGCCATTAGACTTTTATTTGTTAGGAGGGACGGCTGGCAGGTCATTGGTAACGTAGAGAGTTCATGAGCTCAACTGATCTTGAACAATTCTTATCTTTTTGCATTTTGGACCATAAATGGAGCATACACATCTGAGCTGAGAATATTTTTGTCTTTAAATATATATTTGAAATGCATATCTTTGGGATCCATGTTGGCTAACCTATTTTTAACTTTAAAAACAAGTAATTTTTTTGGAAATCTCTTGTTTCAGAAACTGCTGGAGTTTTATTTAAGAGCCTTAGTACGTTTGTTCCCTGCCAAATACAAATTGAATTCCAACATGGGTGGGGTTTTTTGTTTTTTAAAAAACTGAAATGTGTCTTTGCAATATCCAGATAACATTGCAAATGAGAAAGAGCCCAATTCTGGAGGAGAAATTCTCTTAACTGCACTTGATAAGTACTCACAGTATGGGTTTGGGGAATTCTACCCGCTAAGATTTTCCTTAATGCTTGTACAGCATAACTGGAGATCCCAGTTATCTACAACCAATTTATTCAATCCCATATTCAACTAAATTCTTAAATAAATTAAATTATTTGCTACCTACTTAAACTCTTGAGCTATAAACAAGGATGATCTGCAAATTCTCGTTAAAATTAAGCTTTTTGATTTAGGACAATTCAGCTTGGAGTTAGAGATATTAATGGAATTTCTCCCCAGTTAGAGGTGTCACTTTGCCTGTGCTGCTTACTAAAAAGGAAATTATCTGCAAGTGGAAGTAATTTAAGCAGCCTGACTCCTCCTGTAATGCCTGGTAGATCCCAAAAAATTGCTAAAGGTTTCAAAGCCAGGGAAAATGGCATAATAAATAGGGCATAATGCAGAGTGGTGCTCCTGGGGAGTCATAACAAAGGAGATCTTACACCATTCCTCCGTAGCCTGGAATAAATCTTCGTGATCCAGTGGCGAGGCTCCAAGTCCAGACTTGGCCCATGCATTCCTGACCTGCTTGGAGCCCCTTCTCGGCCTTGGGAAGGTAAATTCAGCGTACGGCCGTGGTTTTGCATTAGCAGAGAGTAATTGCTGTTGGAACAGACTCATTTTTCTTGGAAAAGTTGCTAGGTGAGCCTAAGAAGAAAGCAATAAATGTCATCTCTCTTTTGATAGATTGTTTATACACTTACAGTGATATAGCCAAATAATTGTATAATGATGCTTAAGACTATTTAGCACATGCCTCTTCATTGTTCTATTAAACTATTCCATTTATTTTTCTATTAAGCTGCGTTTTGTGTACAGAGCTTGGTACCTCAGCTCCCTGCAGGTTGGGACGATGGAGTGCAGGACTCTATTCTACTGCTGCAATCCATCAAAAATGGTGTTATTGATCACTACGAATTGAGATTAGGGGCTGTTCATTGCATCTCCACCCACCTATATAAAACAGATTTCACAAAGGAGAGAGGTTATTAGTAGGGAGAAAGTTCTTGCCAAAGGACCTCAGTGACAGGGTGGTAAATAGATCGTGACGTAAAAAGGTGAAACTCTGGGATAATGCAAATGGGAATGTCTATTTCTAGACCTGCCTGTGTCAGGAAAAATACAAACTACGGCTCAGGAGAGAGGTCTTGGGGCTGGATACAACAGCTCTGTGAATCACCAGCTCCAGGGACAGAATGGGCTTGGGCTCAGGCTGGGAAGGAGATGATTCAAAGGTGGTTGAATGCAGATAAATGACATTGTTGGTGACTGTGAGAAGGGGGATTGGGACCAGCACTTGGCTGTCTCTCATACACAAGTCTTACAGCAGTGCTATGTTTTACACAATGAAATTCCTGAGAAAGAAAAAGCAATCCACCACCCCACAAAAAGAAAAACGATTAGAGTGTGTAAATAAATTGTGGATCTGCTAAAGAATCCTGAAGTGGAAGTGAGTAAAAAGGTAATTAGTAAAAGGTAGGGAAAGTAAGCTCATCAATGACTATTAAAGCACACAAAGATGCTGATACCTTAATCTCCATCAGACTTGCAAGTTGCGTCTTGCAGAAGGTCAGCAGGGTGATTCTGAGGGAAGATTTCCTGTACTGTGGTAGTTTTCCCTAATGCACCAATTATTGGCCGTTTTGAGATACAGTGTTGGGTCAGAGACCCCTTAGAGCTGCCCTTCCTTTTGGGCTGGGAGGAGAGAACTTGGTTTATTTAGAGAAGGTAAATTGGCAAAGAAGCAGATAATAATAACGGCTGGTCCTGCACAGATGGGGTCAGCGGTACATCATGAGACACAGGTGAGTTACAAGAGACAACCCAAACCCACCAGCCCCAAAGGTTTCAAACACAACCACCACCAGGCACGCTGTCTGCTCTGGGGACTCGGTGTGTCACATCATTCAGCCTCAGTCACTTCAGAGAGGTGTTTCTGCCAGAAATGTTCTCCTGGGCTGGTGGAATCACAGGCTTCTACTTCGCCTGATTCACTTTCTGAGCAGAATAATCAAATGTTTTCCCTAAAAACAGGTCAACTCGTTGTAGCAGAGCTGAAGCCAAATTGAATTAGGCAGATGTTCATGTTTTCTGAGATAATACCAACTATGTTTGCAGTGCTATGAGTGAGAAATGTATATAGAGAAAGAAAATTCAGACAGTAATATTTCTGCAGTGCTATCAATAGACCCAGACTTGGTTGTACTGAAAAAAAAGTCCTTTCATTTGCAATTATTTCTGCACGGTTCCCAAACTGTGTGCTCAATCTGTACACTGGGTGAACCACCTGATGTACTATAGGCTCTGCAGAGTGGCTGAGAAGGTGTGTTGTCTGACTTTGTCGTAGCTCAGACAGAGATTTCCTGGTTGCCAGTAGCGTTAACTTTAAAGACAAAAAAAATAGAAAAGGAAAAGAGGAAAAAAGAAAAGGAAAAAGACCCTTCAATTTCAAATTCAACTTTCCTGTGAAAAACAGCCTCTTCTGCACAATAAACAGCCTCCTTTCAGGCCAGCACAACATAAAACAATGAGGTGTGGGGTGTAGGGTAAATTAGAAGCTCGTCAAGGAGGTTTTTGTATGAAGATGACATGATTGGTCTTGCAAGCATCACAGACTTAGTAATTGATGTATATGTCACTGAGTCACTTTTTTTTTTTTATATGAAGGATGAATGAAGGTGAGGTGAAAGGGGATCTCCATGTCACAAACAAACTTTCTAGAAATTGCTTATTTTGGTCAATGCTCATTTATTTGTGATCATGGCTGGCACTGAGCCCCCATCAGTAATAAAAACTGGTGATAACAGAGAGAAGAACATTCTCCCTACACACAACGCCTGCTTCCCAGCACAAGAAGTGGTAGGATCCACCACTTTGCCAGCAATTTTGCCTTAGTGTTACATGATTGGTTCGTAACGCTGGGCACACAGCACCATCCTGAGCACAACTCTCTGACCCCACCATGTCGTCCGTGCTGGGGCTGTGTTTCTGGGCTCCTCCAAACAGCCCCGAGAAAGGACTGGAGATGGGAGATACCTCTTAATAATTGCAAGGGAAACCACAAAGGTCTCCCTTGGGTTTGGTGCTTCCATGGAAATAAAGCACCCGTGACTTTGTAGACCTCTGTCATGTTCCTCATCAATCACCTTGTTTCCTGGCACAAAAAAAAAGCCCTTGCTTACACAGTTCATCCTGGCAGAGAAGCCACGGTACATGTTGTTGTGCGTCTGGGGCAACTTTGCTGTCACATCAAGAAATAACTTTACCAATCCCTCTTTCAGGCAATGATGGATGTGCAGATCCCTTCAGCGGTGAACTTCAATCACGAGAATGGGCAGATTTTTCCTGCTTTTATCGTGTTTAACCGCCTCTTCTTGGTTTCTTTAAAAGCCTCCCTTTGATGAAGAACTTCAGGAAAAATTCTCCTGGTTGTCTCCGTAGAGTCCATCGCCCGGATCAGCCTCTCCCATGTGCCTGCGGACACCTACAGGTTTGTAAAGAATTTTTCCTTTTCCAGAACTCAACCAGATCATTCTTATGCAGGTGTTCACTCCCATTTTTCACTGTACTTTCTACTAATCCCAGTCAATAGGACACGGAGGGTTATCTATATACCCTTCAAATTAATTGGAGAGCCATCACAATAATTATTTGAACTTTCTTTTCTGCCCAGAGAGAGCAATTTAGTACTTGATATACATATTCATATACAGTGTAAGACCCTGTGAAGTAAATAGGAAAGATGTCAGGGTTAGTATTTGGGTAATCTCGCCTGTCTGGGGAATGGCTTTCCTTGGACATCCTGAGCTTTGAACAGGACCCTTTGAACCAGAAAAGAATTGTGATTTCTTCCTTTCCTCTGGATTGTAGGGATTTTAGCCAAAGAGCTGAAGGAGTTTACACCAGTTTTATGGCTATGTGTCTATAAAATGCCAGTTTATAACCTGCTTTGTCATGAGCCATGGTAGTATCTCAGGAGCTGCTTGTTCATTTGAGGTGAGCTGCTGATATTCCAAGTATTTGATTTGATTCCAGAAATTGTTCCAGGAAAAACGCACTCCTCTGATATATAATTCATATTTATTCCAGGGGACACCCCAGCCATTAAGCAAAGAAAGCAGAAAGTGCCATCCAATAGCCCAAATACATTTACAAAATAATCATACAAGATCATTTGCTCTAGCTGTTTTCTCTTGACCCCCTGTTCTTCTATAGAAACCCCCTCCCCCAGGTCTTCAGAGAGTATAAAACAAACTTTCTGTATTCCTAAGTCTTCCCCAAGAAGGACTGCTGTGTTGTTTTTTCAGCTTCCTGGGATTTTTTGGGGGTCATTTTTACAAGGAATCTGGGTTGTGCTTGAGACTGGGCCTGGATCCCCCACTGCAGGGATTTAATTTTCCATGTGAAAACCTGGGAATAGCTATTCCAGTGTCTGGGAATGGCTGCCTGGGGCGAGTGCCCTCCTCTGCTCCATCCTGGAGCTGCCCTAATTGCAAGAGGAATGAAGACAAATAGGGAAGTGACAGGCTGGCTATAATGGTACTTCCCACAGCTAAATAATATTAAAAAAGAAAAAGAGCCAAACAAGCAGAGAAGTGATTCTGCCCGAAGGCACCTCTGCACAATGTACTCGGTAAATTACTTTAAACCTAAAGCTGTCCCATCTCCCAAACCCCTGGGGATTAGCTTTCCTTAGAAACAATTAAAAGCTACACACCAGCTGGGTTTCAGCTGTGATTTTGTATTCTGTAAACTTTTCTCCTTGTGTTTCTTGTTTAAGTTTATTAAGGCTTACTTTAATTCATTTTTTCTTTTTTGCACTCTGCTGCTGCTCTCCTCATTTATGTGAATGGTGAGGATTGTCAGGGGCAGCCACTGCCAGTGGCGTATTTTTAAATTATTTCTGATTCAAAACACTTCAGTCATTCATTTCCTCCATTTTTGTGCAATTCCCAGCCTGATGTTCAAATTCAGTTCCTGAAGTGTTAATTTGGATACTCAGCGGAGGCTTCTAAATGGGATGCAGAGAACAGATTTTGGCCAAGGAGGAATCTTTCTCTATTTCTGACTGTGCAAACCAGCAGAGCATCATCTGCCCGAGAGCCAGAACGGACCCCACTGAGCTGCATGGCATGCTCACGGATGCTTTGGCATAGGAACATTTTGACATGCAAATATATTATGAAAAAAATCATCTCAGAACTGTCATAACTCTGGTCAAGTTGGGTTAGTTAAAACCCCCACAACTGTTTATAACAGCAATTTTCCCATTCGAGAGAAAGGCTTCCAGTGCTTGCAGAGTGTCAAATAACCTCCCTGACACTCCTAATTTGTCTGGTAGGGATATATTTAAGATAATTCAATCCCTGAAAGGGAACATCTTAAGCTTTGTTAAATTAAAGAAGGCTCAATCACAGTTTCTGTTTCCTCCTCAGTGTGACAGAGAAAAAAACCCCAGTAATTTTATTGTTTGTCTTTTTCCAAAATGATAGATGTCTGAAGCTGACACAGCTACTAATACCATCTTGTGTTTCTCCATCTGCATGTAAAATCCATCTGTTTGCAGAAATTGTATTTACACAGACCATAATCTTATTGAGTCTCAGATATTAGGGATTGTGGCTATAATGGCATAGGAAACCATTTTTATTAAGAATCAGAAATTGAATTAGATAATTAGATTTATTGATGGGAAATTAAATTTAACAACCGAGAATCGCCTTAAGTTAGCGCAGCAAGATTTTCATTACTCCAAATGTAAAAACTTTCTGCTTTAGTAGCTGCTTTTAAACTAGTGAGACACAAGCTTGTGTGTTTGCCTGGAAAACGGGGTTCTTTGATCACAACCGTTCGTACCAGCTGCCTGGATTCTTCTTCATGAATGAAACAAAAGCGTTTTCCGTTTTTACAATGTCCCAGCTACTCAATATCATGAAACAACACTGGGGAGCAGAGCAGTTTTGTGTGTGTGACACTTGTCTCTGAGGCAGGGCTGACGCCCCGTTACTGGTGTGTGCCTAGGATGGGTTTCATGTTCATAAGATTATTTTTTTTTCCCCAGCTGTGTATTCCTTAGCCAAATCCTGTATCATCTGGGCTGAAGTTTTCTGTGCAAGGTGTCTTTCTTGTTCTGACATCTAATTATAGAAGAAAAAATCCCTGCCTCATTTTCCCATAGGGACAAGGTGTGTGGGAAGGATGCTGGGACCGCAGGACTGGCTGGGAAGTGGAGAGAAGGCTTCAGAGGGGACCCAGGAGGTGTGAGGACAGAGCGTGCTGAGCCTCTGTTGGAGCCAACAACCTTGTGTCTGGGGCTGGGACTTGTCCCCTTGAGGTGGGGAATGGGAATAACCAAGACTGTCCCATGAACAGCTCGGTGGAGGGGAAGGAACTCCCTGAAAGGAGGGTGTAGCCGGGGGGTCGGTCTCTTCTCCCAAGGAACAGGCTATGGGACAAGAGGAAACGGCTCCACGTTGCTCCAGGGGAGGTTTAGGATGGATATCGGGAAAAATTTCTTCACCGAAAGCTCCTTTACACCAGGTACATCTTTCATTCACACACTAACAATATTCTTTTTAAATCCATAATAATCTCCTTGTTATTTCACTGCCAGCCTTTTTCTTTTTGCACTCTTTGTTTCTTCAGAAGAAAGTGTTCCTGCAAAAATCCAGCTATTCAGATATACCCAACTCATTCATAAGCTCTTCAGTTCTGCCATTGTAATTACTTTTCAATCGTGTTGTCTTTATCGAGCTCACTTCCTCAGGGTTATTTCAGATTTGACTATTTTAATATTTCAGTCCCTGGTTTCACATGGCTTTTGGATTGTTCAGTGATCTTTTATTGCGTAATTGATTATTTTTTTCTGTCGTCTTTCAAACCTGTGAATTGGTGGGCATACTTGCTTGGCTTTTCTTAGATTCTTTTCATGGTTTTTTGATTGATTCTGGCAAAGATCTGTCTTTTATTTTTCTTGATAGTTCCTTTTATTATCTCTATAAAAACTCCCGTGTCAGCTCAATTGAACTAACTGTATTTGTACCTGTGAAAATGCAGGCATCCAGTTTATGATAAAAGGCGGGTTTTTTTGGTAAAGAATAGCATTATCTTTCCATTCTGGTGGATTTAGAAAGTTTTCTGTATTTTTTCCAGTTGATGTTGGCATCATTGTTCTGTTTGAAGACACAGGGTTTTTTAGAATTTAATTTCAAACTCAGTGTTTCTTGTATGAGATGGGGCATCCTCAGGAAGCCGTGATTAATGCCCTACAGCTTTTGCACCAGTGCAATGATCTGGGAAGCCTCTTTGGTTTTGTTTTTTTTTTAATTGCTGTCCCTCCCACATGCGTAGAACATTGCTAAGTTTTGGAGAGACTTGTTTAGTTCCAGTGTAACCACCCAACTGTACCTATTTTTTCACTTGCTGACTTTCCTTAATTCACTGCTTGAGTAAAGTGATGATAAGGACAGTGATTTAAAATAATCTAATAAAGTGAATACTATACCAAAAGCTTTCAGATGGCTTTTGAACAGTAAATCTCAAAGGATTTTATGAAGCAGTGATTATTGCTGTCTCCACTAACCTGATGGGGAGAACAGAGGTGCTGTGATTTATTTAAGGAAGTTGCTGAGCACAGGGTAATACATCCACGTCTCCTGGGTTAATTTTAATAGCACCTGAGTCAAGATATCTCCCGAGACTGATACTTTTCTACCCTGTTTCTTTTCTTTTGGGGGAGAAAAACCACCTAAATGTAAAATTACCTCTGATATCTTTTAAGCTGGCTGACCTGTGTATCTGTTTTAGGGGAAAGGGGCAGCAAATGGAATATTTGGCCTTCAAAGGATTTGTTTCACATCAGGTACAAGCATGGGTATGAAGACAGACACATGCAGAAGGTATGCAATCCCAAAATGCTGCTTGGTATAAAATAGATGGATGCACATTAACTGATTAGGTTTAAAAAGTGATGCTGGTCAGAGACCCTCACTGGGTACTCATCTTGAGACTGTCTAGTTGTGTGTGACAGGGAAAGAATTCCACAATATTTGCTGAATATTTTGTGCTGGAAAACCAATTAGCTGGAGTTTTTTAAATGGCTTGTAACCTGGCTCATGATTTGCTATAGAACAAAAGCTCTTGCATCATTTAAAATAATACTTAAGACAAAAAATATATTCGCAGCCAGGAGTTGATTGACTCTTGAGTTCAGGGCTACTTACAAATATAAACACGGAATCGCAGTGAAGAGTGTTTTCTGTGTATGGTTTAGTTCCCATTCCATGACGCAAGCTATTGCACTAGACATTGCACATACATTTTAATTCCTCCTGAGAGGAGGAATTAAATTCAACTCCTCCTGCGTTCTTTTTCTAAGGCTTAAACTGCAAAAAATGCCACTTTGTGCCTGTCCAAGATTGGGAAGAGTGAGGTCTCTGTTAGCATCAGGCTTGGCTACAGCCATCTGAACCCCCATGGAAACTGCAACCGTCCGCAGTCCTGGGGTGAAAAATGCCCTCTTGTGCTGCCGAAAATCACTGCTGGCTTTGGTAAATGTCCCTGTAGGAGCAGTCAAGGCAGCTGCCAGATGTCAGGGAGATACTGTAGAATGGCGGGACACGGTGGCCTTCCATTTTCACAGAATCACAGAGTCACCTAGGTTGGAAGGGACCTTTTAAGATCATCTAGTCCAACCAAAGAAAAAAAAAAAAAACAAACCAAAAAAAAGCACAGACCAAACCAAAACACACCACCCCCCACACACCACACCACACCCAACCCAACACCAACCCAACACTAATCCATATCCCCGAGCACCATGTCAACTCGTCTCTTGAATAC
>JAOXNO010000002.1:38799211-38811964 GCA_028565335.1 Limnodromus scolopaceus
GTGTGGTGGGAGGTGTCCCTGCCCAGGGCAGGGGGTGGCACTGGATGGGCTTTAAGGTCTCTTCCAACCCAAACCATCCTATGGTTCCAAGAGGAGCGAGTTAAATAGCAGGTCTTCAATTTGGACGGCTCCCTGAACCAGGAAAACCGCTTTGTTTGGTTACATGTTTTTAGTCTTCGTCAGCTGAAATCACGTACCGTATGTGATACCGTACCCTTATTCAGTCGGTAGGCATTAAGCTTGCAGCCTTATATCAGCACCAGTTGCACAGTGTTATCGTTGTCTTGAAAAATATAGTTTGACTCCTTTAATCTATGCAGGAAAGCTGCTTCAGCACCCGATGCCTTCACAAGACACTAATGTGTGTCCTGCCCAACACATGAACGCCACAGAGATATTTGCATTTCATAAGCATTTACATCCATTAGTCCCTTAACAGCGATGACGTTTCCTGTCTTATACTAAATATCATATATTAGCACACCCAGGTACATGATATATGTGATTAAGTATTTCTTTCACTGATAGCCAAGTCTGTTGCAGGGACTAAGACAACTCTTCGCTGGGCTAATTGCCTCCTGCCCCAAAGAGAAAGAAGGAAAGAAAGAAAGGAAGGAAGAAAGAAAGACTGTAGAAGATCAGAATGGTTAGACACTGTGCTTATTCTCCACTAACAGACTTTTATTTTGGGTAAAACATAATTTATAGTAAAATGTTTGTGCTGGCAGCCTGTGTTCAGAAGCAGGTGTGTAACACATTTGCTGCGTGTGTGATCATCGCGTGGCATTTGTACGTGCACGTGTGTGTGTTGTCTCCAGACTGTCACTGGGAGGCTGCTGAACATTTCTATTTCCTTTTTTTCTGAGGTGAAGTTTTTAGTCATTAGAAGAGGACATGGAACCTCTCACCCAACCTCCTGCCCAAAGCAGAGGCCACCTCAGCCAGACCTCCCTGGGGTGGGTCATCCCCTGGGCTCCACTGCCCTTCCCCCAGCGACAAACCGGGAAGATAAAATATGATCCAGGGATCAAATGGATGTCTAGTCTTTATTTCAGTCTGTAACCGGAATAATACCATGCAGTCAATTAAGCAGAGCCCTTCTTTGTTTCCCTAACACTTTGAGGAAAACTTATGAGTAATAAAAATGTGTTCAGAAATATACACTTACATTTTACTCTCTTGATGTTTGTCACAGTTTCAAATTTCTGTATTAAAAAAAAATAATATTTGTTTGTTTAAAAGCTTATTGTGTAACCTCAGGAATGAAAGCTGAGTGTGCAGGATGCTGTAATTAAGCCTGCATTGTAAATAACTGCACAAAGAGCTGGTGGAAACGCCAGGATGCTGGATGATTTCAGATCTGAATAAGGCCTTAATTCATCAAACATACGGAAAGATAATCCACAGGTGGTATAATTTTTATGTGTTCTTGATATGACTTCATTAGAAAAGATACAAAAAATTTGAGTCATTAAGTTTTTAACAGTGGTCCTGAGAGACCCTTTTACCAAAGAAATTCTTTCGTGAGAGATTAGTGGTTCCGACTGAGATGGTTTATATCCAGCACATGACAGTTTAAGAGCCTTTTTTAGTTAGAAAAGCTTTTAGGATGTTAGAAAATGGTGGGTCTTCAATAATGTTAAGCCAAATTGCCCTTCCTTCAAATGAACATCTATAATGTCTTGATTACTGCTATAGGGACTTGCCAACATAATGTTTCTCTTTACTGTCTTTATGGGCTCCATTTTTTCTCTCTTTATATATAAAAAGTTCTTGGCAGGATGGTTCTAAAGGTCACTGCGGCACCGCATTAGTTATTGCTAAATCCAGTCTGAGTTTTGTTCCTGGTTAAGCACGGTCTTTTTTATTGTTCTACCACTTGCTGTATCTTTAGGAGATTACTTATATGAAATAGAGATGTGTTGAACTCCTTATTCACAGACTCTCACATAATGACATATATTTTCCGGAGGGGAAGTAATGTGCTGTGATTACCGTCTTGTGCCTGGGATAGGGGAAGGGGAGAGAACTAGGCAAAACTCCAAGCTTATTTCAAATTCTCTTTAATGCTCAAAGCCTTTTAGAAATCTTTAGAAACTTCTGATGAACACTCATTTCATCATTAAATCTGTGCCCGTCTTACAAATGAAGAGCTTTTCCCCCTCCTTAAGTAAATGGATTACTTAAGACCTTCTTTATAAAAAGTAGTTCTGCCTAGTGCACTCCTTCAAAGATGCAGTTAAGTATCTCAAGCAGGATAATATAAGCTCATGTCCCTTTTCCGTGACACAAGAGTTCACCTAGTGATGATGACATTATCTGCAGCACCTTATTTAGGGGTTTTCTTGGCTTTACCAGTGGCTGCCTGAGTAATTTGGGTAACTCTGCCTTCCAGCATTCATCAAATGGCTTCAATGGATTTTGTTCTTAACATGTTCTTACATCTATGCACTTAAAAGAGAATGTATTCTAAATATTAATTATCCTGGAGTTTTATGCCAGTTTTCAGCGTGTGGTACCAGAGTGCTTCTCCAAAAGCCAGCTCCTTAGGGGCTGGCTGGGGGCTCGGGGGGAGAAGTGAGCACTCGGGGGTGTGAGAGGGCAGTGGTTTCTTCCTCCCTCCTATCCAGCCTCTCTGTTATTTTAGATATTTTGGTATATATTTTATTCTCCTCCAGAAAACATATCGAGCATGTAAAGCAATTAACAGAAGTGTAACATGTCCTTGTCTCATACAACTTTGCCACCTTGGAAATCTTTGCCTTTATTACAGAAGTTTAGGAGAAAGCTGAGTGGAGCCTGAGACTGCGCCAGGGCAACAGGCACTTCCATGCCTTGCTCTCACATTGCGTCCTTGAAGCAGAAGGACTTTTATTTTGATTTATACTATCAGTTTACTTGAGAAAGAGACAGGAGACCAAAAAAACAAAGCAGAAAAATAATACTGTGTTCTGTGGAAGAGCAAATCCCCTCTGGGTGAAGGCGTGCTAGGATAATCAGATAAGCAAAACGATTGCAACATCCTGTTCCCCATGTAAGAAGTATTCAGTCAAATATGCCCTGATTGTATAGCAATGCATTACTAATAGGACTTAATATAAGCCTTTTAAACCCAGCACGTATTGTTAGAAAAACAGATTAGATTCCAGGCTCTGCATTTGTAGGCAAAACTCCCCTTGATGTAAAGTAGTCAAAGGAGATAATTTGGTGCCACTTGGTTTTGCAGTCAGTATTGCACTTGATTGCAAAGTTTTGTCCCAAACCCATCAAGTTCAATGAGCTAATTGCTATGAATTTAAAATTATATTGTCCAAGGAGTTTTGTTAAAGTCCTCATAACGACTGATGCAATTCAGCTCATTTCAGAAAATCACCATTAAGAATGAGATGAAAAACTACAAAACTCTTAACGTCCTCACAGATGTTTTGTGAAAAGTCTTGATACGCTTGACAGAAATACGCTTGCCCATTCGCAACAGTTTGCACATTGTTTGCTGTGTTTAAAGGCTGCCAAATTAAGAAAGATGTGCTTATTAAGACTCACCATGTGCCTGCACTCGCTTTGCGTTCGTATATATATTAGGAGTTGGGAGTTTGAGTTCATCTAATTGTGACGCCAATTGATGGAGGATACTTGAAGCAAATTTTTATGTTGTGTGCAACAAAGAATAAACAACTTGAAGGGATAATTTGATCAAATTTTGATGATTGATCAAATCAAGAAAATCCTGTAGCTCTTGACAACTGATGCTACCCAAGAGGCTGTGATGAAGTGTGCTCCAGAGCAGTGAGCAATCACGGCCATTACACTGTTTTCTGCAAAAGTAGAAGGTCTCAGAAATAAGAATATATGAAATGACAAGGCCAAAACTTTCTTGGTGTGGTCTTTGCAGTGCCAGGTAGATGAGGTGCTTGGGGACATGGGTTAGTGGTGGTTTTGGCACTGTTAATTTGACAGTTGGACTTGAACCTCCACTGAAACCAAGACACTCTGTAAGGAAAGAGAAGTTTCTTCTTTGTGTTTCCTTGTGACACACCTAAAATTATCCTTCATTTTAAAAGACATGGGTCTGTATGTAAGGCTTTTTAAAGTTTTAAAAAATCCAAACAAGCTTTGAAAGCTCAGCCTCCGCACCAGAACATCACTTATAACCATCCCTGGGCTGCTGCCCCTTCCCTCGTAGATTGAGCAGAATGGGTACAAAGAAAACAAAAACAGAGACAGGAAAACACACCTTCAGCTGTTTTTCCGGGCTTCTCATGCCATGTTACCTGCACACCAGACACCGAGAAATTATAGGCATGATACCTTCTCTTGGGTATTTTGGCTCCATGGGTTTTTTTTTTCTTTTTCTGTTTTTTTCTTCCCGGCATATAACTGTGAAAGCCAAACCATGACCCAGCCGGCAGCTTTTGCGAGGGCTGCCAGCTTGAGTTCCTGCATGCAGATGAACGTTTGGCCTTCAGAAGACATGCTGTGCTTTGTTATTTGTGCATGTTCCTTTTGGGACGGGGAGGATTTGTTCTTCCTCTTGGTCTCGGGCTGGGGGGATCTCGAGTGAGGGTTCCCAGTGACCGGTCACCCCAGCACCGTGTCTCTAGCATCGCCACTGCCCTTCAACGCCACCTCCCCCCTCCATCACTCGAGGGGACAAAAAAGCTACAAGGACTAGAAAAATCAAATGGATATGTCCTCAAACTAGTTATTTCACCCCGTTATCTTCTAACATAAAGGGAGATAAAATAACTGTAGCATTGAAAGGCGTCAGGGTCCTTGGGACTGGAGTCATCTCTTTTTCTCGCTCCATCCCCGCCGAGGTCTCGGGGCGGGATTCCCCTGTGTGCGCACGCAGAGGTGTTTGTCGTCCCGTGCGTTGTTCAGCAATATGGAAATGAGATTATCCCTGACATTTGGTGCCTGCCAGGGTCGGGGCAGTGCCTGGCTGTTGGCTTCTTAAGCAAAAATGTTGGTGCCAATTTCCCGACGGCCGGGAGGAGCCGGGTTTTGTGCCGGGACCGGGAGCAGATGGCTGCTACTGGGGATCGGCTTTTCTTGGAGATTTTTATTTATTTTTTGTCCTGCTTGTGCATTATTTATTTGAATGAGCACGAAGCAAATGCTTTTCATTCTCATGTTGTTCAAAAGAGTGATCCAGCCAGCTGTTTGTAGAGCTGTGCGGGGTTTTATTAGGCTGTTCAGGGTGAATTTTCTTGATGATGTCACAATGCCAAAAGTGAGGGGAAAGATGCGCCTAAAGATATTGAACACTGAGGCAGTGTAAATATGAACTTCTGTAAGCAGTTTGCTTGCAGCTACTATATTAAAGCATTATAATGAGTCTGAGAGAAGTTTAGACTGGTGGTCGAGGCTGGATAAAGCGTTTGTGATAGGATTTGATGGAAAGATTTATTTTCAAGGTTGCTACCTTTTTTTTTGAATGAATCAGAATAACAACCAGCAGAAAGACTCGAGTGACTGTGAGAGGCTACAGCAGCACACCCAGCTACAACTCTAGAGGGAGAGCAAATCTCACATTCTGAGCCAGGCAGCACATCTTGTTTAGCAATATGGTATTTCTTCGGGATTGGTGGGTTTGGCGTTTTAATTTTTTGAACTTGAAGTTTACTGGCACCTTGAGGCTTGAATTTCGAAATATTGGCAGAAAACAAACACACTTTCTTGCTCCCAAGCTGGCGATGTATATGACTATGTAGCCTAACCCCTCCTATCAAAAGTTCCTCTTTAAACATGAAGAGCTTGAATCTCAGGGGAATAAATCAATGTGTAAAAAAGTATCCTAAATGGTCTCTGTCTTAGCCACAACTGTGTTTCATTCGGTGTGTCAGCTTGGTCAGTGCGCAGGACTTGCTCTGGAGGGGCTATTCTGGGGTGATTTGTTTGGAAACAGGAGAAGACCTTTTGGGGTGGCTTTGCTGGCTTTGGGGAAGGCCATCAGTAGATGAGACCATCTCTAGGGATGTTTTCCATCGATGTATCTCAAGCTGGGGTTGCCAGAGACCTCAGGAGGGCACTGCAAAAAGTGCTGTGAAATAGAGAACTTAAAAAATTGTCTTGATTCAGCTCCATAGTAACTTTTTAGTATGTTTCAACTCCTGCAGTTGCAAATGAGGTTGGCTTCGGAAGAACAAAATCTAAGCATATATTGTAAGAAAGGCAAGGAAAAGAAGCTTCATATTTAAGATTTTTTGCATTTCTGCCTTGATCTAGTCCTGTAAGTTTTATGATGCAGTCTTCTTGTACAAGCAGTCTGTTCAACAATACATTGTGTCTATGGCAGCAATATATTGTTTTTAACTTCAATCATATATTCAACATGTCAAAAAGGCAACATCTATAGTCATAACCTGCAGAACTGAGCCTTAAAAGTTATTGCTTGTTTTTCAATAGGCCCTTCTAACTGTGTGGATTCCTTTTCTCTTCCTATTGTCCTAGAAACCCCTGCAAGTTTCGCAGTGTCATCACTTGGTGTGGTCACATTTAACCTGAACTTTAGTTGTCAGAAGTACCTCCAGCTGCCAAGGGTTTGTAGCAGTTATTTTATTCAATGGATCCAGCTATGATCCTGTGAGCTATGGAGCCTGAATCTGACTTTAGCAAAAAAAATCGATCTTGAGCCAATGCTGTATTCATAATATCTGTGTAGAGAACTGATAAGTCTTTTCCTTCGAACTTAATTAATTCCCATTCATAGAACCAAAGAGTTATAGAATCATAGAATGGTTGGACTGGGAAGGGACCCTAAAACTCATCTAGTTCCAATCCTCTGCCCCTGGGGCAACCTCCCACCAGGCCATGGCTCTGCTGTGAGGGGTATGCGATGGACATGGAGGAGAGCTCTTCTCCCTGAGATATTCTTGTCTGGCTTCATTCATCCCATAGGGTGACATAGGATTTGCTGGGAAGGAAAAGCCAAATTCCTCCAGGATTTGCATAGAAAAGTCCTAGCAATAGACTTGGGCCAGCTATAGCCAGCTCTGAACGGATGCCATCAGTGAATCATAGAATTGTATGGGGTGGAAGGGACCTTTCAGATCATCGAGTCCAACCACCAACCCAACACTGACAAACCAACTACTAAACCATATCTCTAAGCTCTATGTCTACACATCTTTTAAATACATCCAGGGATGGCAATTCCACCAGCTGAGTCCAACTGAGGGTCACCAGGAGAGGCAGGGGCCGGAGCTTAGAAAGGTGGACTGCAAAGCCTGGACTCCAACCGAGGTTCTAAGTGCAGAAGTGAATTGAAGGAAAGCAAATAGGTTCATGGTTTTCAAGACATTAATTTTCAGTGTTCGTATACTTGATCTGTGCCACACAGATGACAGAGATTTAAAATAATTGTGGAATGGATGCCTGGAAGCAGAAGGCATGTCACGTTGAGTTCCTTTCGTGGGACTGAATCATTATTCTTTATTGTACTTTCCTGTTACATCAAATGCAAATGGACATGAAAGGTGTGATTTCCCTGGAGACAGAAATGATATCTTTGTCAAGTTTGGCCCCGCATCCTATCATTCTGTTCCCTCTCTGCCTGATTTTGTCATGTATCTGTCTGAGCTTTCCATTGATAGTTACACAGTTGCCTGAAGCTCTACTAATTACTAATTAGCATTCACTTTTCTTTTCTGCTTCTTGAACCAGTTTTATTTTTGTGGGCTGTGGCAGAGCTGCTACCTGTAATGGCGCTGAGCTGAGAGCAGAATTGTTCCATGCATTAAAGGATGATCTGTTGGGCCACTTTCAAAATTATGTTGGTGCCTTGGCTTCTCCGTGCCATGGATCCTGCTGAGAGACTCTTTCCTCCCAGCTCTGCTTTGCAACAAGGACCAAACATGGCCCCATGACTTCATTTTCCTGATGAGGGTGAAGTGTGTCACCTGGGATATTATTTGGATTTCCTTAGTAGGGTCAAGGACAGTTATTCAAAATGTTATTTAAGTATCTGGTTTTGTTGGCTTGTTCAGGTGTTATCCCAAAGAATTTTATGTCATCAAAGTCTGTTGTAATAAAATAAATTTTAAAAAGTAGTTATGATTATATTTTCAAAGCAAAGGGTGTGAATAGCATGGGTCTACAGTCAGAGAAATTCTAAACCTCTGCTGAAACTGCCTTGAGACAGACTTTTTTCACATAATTTGTGTTGAATTGAAGCTATTTTTATTCTCCACGTGAGGGAGACTCTGTTCAGAATGCTAATGAAATATTAAAATAATATAAGCTCTTTCCCAAGTAGTTCAGTTAGTGAATCTCTGCTGCAGTACCTCTGCTAAGTATGATTCCTGTTCATTAAGTGTAATGACACAACATTAGAAGTTGAAATAAATGCTATTGCAGGGGGCCCTGAGAGACCTGGGCTCTGAATTCCCTTCCTGCATTTCGCTTAAGTATATTTACATTCTAACTATTTCTTTGATTTGCATTTTCTTGCTCTGTGCAGAAGTGGATAGAGCCTTAGGATGTTAACGTGACAGTCCTGTTGGCTTCAGAAGATTTTGGAATAGACTTTAAATAAAGAAGCACTAATCCTGAACTGCAGGTCTGCATTGCAACTTTGAAAGGATGTTATTTATTTATTTACTGTCCTGATTTCAGCTGGGATAGAGTTAATTTTCTTTCCAGTAACTGCTGTGTTTTGGATTCACTGTGAAAAGAATGTTGATAATACATACTGTTTTATCTGTTGCTAAGCGATGTTTATGTTAGTCAGGGAATTTTTTGGCTTCCCATAGACGCTGAGAGGGAGCACAGAGAGGACAAGCTGGGCAAAGGGATGTTCCATACCACGGACGTCATGTTCAGTATAGAAATGGGGTTGGCTGGGGGGCAGGAATCCACAGTCACTGCTTGGGACAGGCTGGGCAACCGATTGTTGGGTGGTGAGAGCGACTTGCCTTGTATCATTTTATTTTATATATTCTGTTACCATTATTACTGTTATTTTTTCCTTTTCTGTTACTGTTGTATCAAACTGTCTTTATCTCAATCCACGAGCTTTTTTCCTTTCCCCTCGTTATCTCCTTGCTCTACTGGGGGGAGTGAGTGAGCAGCTGCATGGTCGTAGCTGCTGCCTGGGATTAAACCACAACATTCACTTATAGGATTTTTGTTATTGCCTAAGATGTTATTAATTATAGAAGCCTAGAAAAGTATAGTTTTTCATAACTCTAGACTCACTTCAGTTATACAATTTGCATTATGATTTCTTAGTGAAGGTTCAGAGAGTCCATTGTCACTGAACTAAACTGAAAATCCTTGTAATGCCAGAGCTTCTCTGACACTAAGGCTGTGCAATCCTGTTTAATTCCCCACCTCGGGATTTATTCTGCTCTGTTAACAGAGTAGCTGATGTCTTTAGTCACTTAGCAGCAAGTTCTGTCAGGAGCCTTGTGAAAATAGGAGCAAGAAGAGCATCTGCTTTTGTGAGAGTTGATTGAATTTGAAAGGAAAACTTCCCAAAGTTCAATTTCTTGGTGCAGTTAAGCCTCTCTAGATGTTAATTGTGGCCAAGAGGGAGAACCCTTCTCTGTTGACAGCTGCAGCATCCATTTGTGCCTTGCAACAGTGCTACGATTTGTCTGACGACCCATGGATCTAATTCAAGGAGCTAAACTGGCAAAAAAGGTCTGGTTTTGGAGGGCGATTTTTTCTGAAGCAGGTGGTGGGATCAGAGGAGCTGTGGTGGTGGTGACCTGTGGTTGGATTGGCTCAGCTGCACTGTAACGCCATTCCTCAAGGAACGTCTAAGCCACGGCTCAGAGCATTGAGCCATGAGTATTTTGTCTTCAAAAAATGAGCTGAAAAGATAATGAGATCCTGAAAATGTTCTTTTTAGTAGCGGAGAGCAAGCAGTTAGAGCAAACCCATCACAGCCCCAGGGGTGCAACGGCTCTTCCTCCAAAGGGAGGGAGCCTAGTCAGGAGTTCTCACTTCTCTCACTGCACTTACCTCGGTCTTCCATTGCAATGAGATGCATAACTGCCCTGGAAACTCACCCAGAGCAATTACAGATGGTGTTAATTATGGGCAACATCCTTCTGATGGTCCCATGTGCTGCTTGCAGGTTTACACACCCATCACGACCTTTTAGTGGTTGTTCAAATGATGTGGTTTTGTCTTTATTTCTTTATTTTTACATGGATTAGATGTGTTCACCCAATCACTCCCAGTTGAGAGCAGTAACTTTTAATTGAGCTGTGATTAGCTTCTTAAACTACCCGAATCTGATGGCAGAAATATATTGCACCTTTTGT
This sequence comes from Limnodromus scolopaceus, assembly GCA_028565335.1. Lineage (NCBI taxonomy): Eukaryota > Metazoa > Chordata > Aves > Charadriiformes > Scolopacidae > Limnodromus > Limnodromus scolopaceus. The sequence continues at coordinate 38,809,486 of JAOXNO010000002.1, forward strand.
TAATTAGGAAATTGATTGCCTGGTTGTGCATCCCCGGTGGTAAATATGATAACCTTTAACATGCCAGTGGATCAATAGTTCAGGGGTTTGATTTCTTTGTTTTAAAGCAATCAGACCTGAGTATGCCTGTCCCTCATCCTCCCTCCCTCCCAAAAAAAGAAAGAAAAAATTAAAAAAGAATAAAATAGAAGAGATGTAGGAGTTTTACAGAGGCGATGTTGCATTGTGTCCCTTATTGGTGCTTCTGAGAGTGTGTTCAGACTTGGGATGATGAAAATCAAAACATGAAGCAGAAATGGTAACTGCTGCCTATAAACTTGTTTTTTATCGCCTTAGGAATGTCTTCAGCATTTTTACCTTCTTTTTGCCTTCAGGAGGTGTTGACAGATGCTTTGAGAAACAGCAGAATTGGATACCTGTGGAGTAATTACCCCAGGCATTACCCCAGGCAGCTGTAAGCGACCCCTCTGCCCACCCCTCCCGTCTCCATTTCATCTCAGTGAGTTGTATTATTTGTTTTTCTCTGAAATGCAACGAACTGCCTGTCCTCGAGTTGTACTGGAACATTTTATGTGCCTTTGTGTTAAGAGCAGATTAAGAAAGCAAGGGAAACTCATTCGCCATTGAAGGGCCAATCACCTTGTGCCTTAATTAGCAGTCACGGGTCAAACCCTTCCTGCTTTTTTTTTTTTCCCAAATCCTTGTCTTTTTTTTTTTTTTTTTTTCCTTCTAATGCTTTCCCAGTACTTGACTGTAGCCTATTTTGGGTGGCAACCTGAAAATGTCCTCTTAATCATGGATCAAAGCCAGGCAAGGCTGATGGTTTTCCAAATGATCGCCTAGTCTGTGTAAGGCAATGGTTAAATCATCACCCGTCTGTTTTAAGCACACATTCAGTCCCGTGTTCTTTTGAGTTGCTTGGCTGATACACATTCCCATGTTAGTGGCTTAATTTTTCAGCAAAAAAAAAAAAATACATAAAAGACAATTATGTACATGGTTTAGATGCTTCCTTTCTCAGTGTGGAGTTTCTGAAGCAAAGACATCCCTAGATTAGTTTATCAGCAACTCAGTGATTTACAAACAGACATTGTCAGAAACGTCTCTGTACAGAACTTCCCTCGAAGCTTGTGCCCGACAGCAGGCAGTTGTTGGTTTTTAGCTAAAAGTGACTTACATTTTTTATAAACCACGCTCATTCTGGTTCCTCAGGGGATCTGGTGCAGTGGGTTTGAGCAATGTGGAGGCGAGGCAGGTTCTTCCTATTAAGCCTGTGCTCCTCGCAGTGGCTTGAGGTCTCCTCAATATTTCACACGGTGAAATTCCTCAAAGACCTGCCCTCCTGAAAGAGCAGGCTGGATCCGAGGGCAAGGAGCACGGGAATACAAACCCGAGTGACCTCTTCCCAGAAAATTTGAACTTTCCAGTTCAAGTGGAAGTCTGTTTCTGCTGAGACCGGTAATGTTTTGTCCTTCTTCCTATAAATCAGCCCTGAATTATGCAGCAGGATGTTCAGGAATCTCAATGCCTGAAACGGGTGAGAATGACAGGGACCAATTACTGTTAAACTACCGGCTGTAAAAAACCTGTCTGTATTCAGCTTTTTTACAGAGCGAAGCCATTACTATTTTACAGCAGGGCAAAACCTTTAATGTTTGTTACAGAAAAACGGTTCCAATCCTATTCTTCGGTATATACAGTAGAGATGTCACGGTAACAGCCTCACGTGTGGATGGGAACACACAAATTCCCAACATCCCAGAGGATGCGTCCTGCTCATCATCCCTTGTGAGAAGCTGCTGCTCGGGTGAGTCACTCGAACACCTCAAATCCCAACTTTTACCCTTATTTATCTTCCACTGTATGTATGCGTTTCATCACTTCAACTTGAGCATTAGAGTCATTTATGGAAAGACAAAGTTTGGTTCAATGGGAATTGGTTTGGAAAAAATCCCAATGGAGAGCGAAAGGTCTGGCAATGAAGGATAAAACCTTCCTCCTCTCTGCAGTCTTTTAAGGCAGGATGAGCTTCCGTCACTGAGATGGGAATATGAAAAACTTTTTACATGTTGCAAATTTTTAAGTCTTAGTTGCAAACAGTTAAGTCAAAACACTTGAAATGGGCCGAGCAGTCTGCAAAATCTATGAAACGTGGATTTATAGGTGGGAAGCGATCTCTGGTGGTTTGTCTGCCCGGGGAGCCTGGGGTAAGCTGGAGTTCTGCACATTGACTGGCCTGCTTGAGAACCAAGCAATTAGTGAATGCAGGACCTCTTCATGTGGCTTTTCTTTCTTGCATGTGGTAGCTCTGGCAGAGATGTCGACTTCTTCCAGTAAAAGTATTCTACTGATACAGGGGAAACAGGGAGATATGGGGAGACCTTATAGCGGCCTTTCAATAACTGAAGGGAGCTACAGGAGAGCTGGGGAGGGACTCTTTGTCAGGGAGTGCAGTGACAGGACAAGGGGCAACGGTTTT
>JAOXNO010000002.1:38832172-38849993 GCA_028565335.1 Limnodromus scolopaceus
GTTCAGTCTAAACCTACCCTGTTGGAGCTTGAAGCCGTTCCCTCTTGTTCTGTCACTAATTACCTGTGAGAAGAGACTTTATTTATTTATTTTCATTGCCTTTCCTTTCCTTTTGTTGCCTTCAATTAAACCGGTGCAACGGTGCTGCTTTAATTGAAGGCAACATGTGTAGCCCTTCTGCTGGTGCAGGTGTGTGGACAGGTAAGAACCAACCAAGTTTCTGTCCTCAGGGTTGCAGGATTAAGGATAAAATGGATGGAAGGGCTGTTCCGTTCATTCTGCAGGAACAAATCTTTGAAAGTCTCTCCCTGTGGAGAGATCGGAGTGAAAAAGGTAAGAAGGGACAACATGTATGTCATAGGCCTTTGCTTTGGTTAGTAATTTTCAAGACAAATAGGAGGAGATATTGCTTCAAGTTTCTCTCACAAATAACTAAATAAGCAATTCTATTATAAAAGTCTCACTTCCTCTTTATGTGATGAAAGGTGCTCTGTATGTCTTTAGATAATTTAATATCCATGTTTAAGAACACAGGGAAAATCTTTTCATATCAAAGAAAATGATTGTATTGTTTCCTTCTTCCCATCCCCACAAAATTCCTGTCAACTTCTGACTTAATTTTTCCAAAATGCAAACTGCCTGATGCCGTTATGTAAATGGGTTCTGCAAAAGCACAAGTGTTTTGGGTATTACTCAAGTACAAGCCTCTTCTAAAGCTCTGAACATGGTAACAACGTGCTTTAAATCTCATCGAGTTCAGTGGAGTTTGAGAATCGATTACGTTTTCAGGAAGAGCCCTTGCGCCCCATCCAGGGTGGCTCCAGAGCACTTGAGTCACCGGCCTGGAAAGCTTTACAGGAATGAGTGAGTTTCTTTACTCTGTCGTGAAATTATAGTTTTAAAAACAAATTTAAAACGAACTGTTGTGAACAAAAATGCTGCTGCAAAGTGAGTGAAAACTATCAAAACCCTTTCATTTATAGTTTTAATATTTAATATTTACTTAATTTACATGCTGGCGTCAAACCAGCTCGAACTCCCTGGCAGCAAGAGTGGGACAATCTGGGGGTGGTGGTGGGAAATCCGCCACGGCGGGGGGACACGTTGGACAGAAATCTGGTGGAAAACCTGTGTGGCCCCTGGGCCAGGTCCCTCCGGTTGCGTTTTCCCGTTCCTGCATCCGCAGCGCTCTCCTTTGCTCCCCCACCTCTTCTGGCGGGGGCTTTCGGAAGCACATCTGCAACCAACAAATCTTTCCTGCGTTTGTAGTCCAATTTTCCAATGACATAAAGATTCTCTCTTCAGCAAGAAATATATTTATAAAGTGTGAAAGGATTAGCTAGGCATCTTTTAGCAATTCAATAAGTGTTTTATGATCAATTTTAGCTAACAGCAGCATTTCTGCAGGCAATTGGTCTCTGGTTTTGACAGTGCTTTTGCTGGATTTCACTGATGTGAATGGGAGCTGAAGGGTCTCACCACCTGGCGGGGATTAGATTGCTGAAAACTGCAGTTAATTTCTGAAAACTACATCTTCTGAAAAAATTCCCAGAGCATAAATATCAATGTATTCAGCCGGCATAAATCAGGGAAGTTCCACTGGCTTTAGTGAAGCTGACTTACACCACTAGAAGGTGTCATCTTTTCCTTAGATGCTTTTGAGAAAACAGAAAAAGAGGCTTTTTGTGTGTGTGTGTGTTTCTGAGCCTTTCGAATTGCCAGCAAAATAGGCCAACCATGAAGAAAAATGCAGAATGATCCAGAAAGTCTCCCAAATTGAATCTGGTGAAAACCAGCTCTTGTCAACATTGTAATTAAACACATTTCCAAACTCCCATCTAATTTAAATAGGCCTCACTTCTTACAGTTCAGGGGTGCCTGTGAAGATTCCTCTTGTTGGCTATTTTTTAAAAAAAGTTAAAATCACTGCTTGGTTGTATTTTAAGATGAAGCTCTTGCTCCCTGTAGCCTACAAGGTGATGCCAATCTTTAACTTCAGCGGGAATGGGCAGTGGTTGCTCATTCCTGAAGCTGCAGCCTCTCAGAGCTCAAAGTTTGGGGCTGTAGTATGCAGAAGTAAAATTTAATCAATGAATTAAACCCAAATGGAGCATTTTTAGTGACATAAAGAGAAATATATGTTTCTACGCCAGTGCCTATGGTGCTGCCTCCGTAGGCTATGGGTACCCACTGTGTTGGGTGTCTCTGCTCTCTCTTCTGGAGACTCCTGAGTCAGTCCCCGGCTTTTGGTCACGACGGCAGCCGTTCCCGACCTCTGCAGGGAATTATTGCTCTGAATCAGGTAGGAGACACCTAATGCTGCACCATGTGGGAACAGGTACACACCAGCCTGGGCACTTATAGCTGCAAAAAGATATTTAAAATGTTCTGCTCTTCATTTCCCTACAAATATTTCATATTTCAGGTGGCATCAAAGATGCTTCTTTGGCTTTTGAATTGTTTTTGGCTTTTTTTGGGGTATTTTAATGGGGTGTGTGTGCTGCATTGGTAGCTCAGTTTTCTCTCTGACTGAACAGTGTTTCAGCAACTTGCACGTACTAGAAAACTTAACAATTCCTTTTGTAGCTGTCGGAGCCTGGATGGTACACGATGTCCAAACCAAAGAGCTCATTTCACTCACGGAAGGCTCTTTGGGAAATAATTCTGATGGGTTATTCAACAAAGTACTTCCTATTAGCGTAGATGGTGTTTTGTCTTTTGCACAGTGAGTCTTTCTGAGAAGCAAAATACATGGAGTGCTCAAGTATGGCTTCTTTTAAGAGAAAAATAAGCCAACAGCAACAAGAGAAAATAAAAACAAGAAGAAGGTTATGTTGCAGCAGAATAAATAGACGCTGTTAGCTCATCCTGAGCATTTTTGTTCCTGAGATAGAACACAGTTCAGCTTTTAAATCAAGTCAGCTCTTACAATTTCATGGTGGTCAAATAGGAGAGTCTTTTCCTGTAGCACAAGGATTAAGAGTGGGTAAATGGCAGCCTGTGCCCTTCCAGAAAAAAAAGAGAAAAAATGAGAAGTGGATTGTTTTTCCAGTAAGGGACAGATCTGTGGTTTTGTTTTGCGCTTCCTATTTTTCCCCTGAGGGAAAGAGCAGATGGTTTGAAAAAGCAAGAGGAGGTTTGGCTCAGGTTTGAGTGCTCTCTCCGGTCGGGGAGTTTGGCAGCCTCCGCGGCCGTGTGATCTGTCTGGGAAGACTCTTAAGAAATTCATTACTATGGGAGGGGGGGAAAAAAAGCCAATTTCCCTCCCCGGGGCAGCTTGTACCCTTGCGAGGGACGGCACTGATTTGTGAGCACTGCAGAGGCAGGAGCAGGGCACGCCAGGGCCAGGGAGCTGATGGTTCCCTTTCTCCTTAAATACTGTCTGGCTTTGCATTTGGATTGTTTTCTGTCAGAAACCAAAGAATAAGTGATTCTTGCAATGACAAGTTCAATAAATGTAAAATATTGGTTTCCTTCCCAGCCTTGAACAGATACTTAGAGACTAACTTCAGTCAAGCCAAAGTGGGAAAGCGTCTTTTCAGAGAGACAGACAATATTAAAGTGTATGTTCTGAATGACAAAGTTTTTATGATGGCAGCGGTTACTGTGCAATATAAGGGCTGGTTTGAATTTAACTCCTGTTTTTGATAGACAGAAATATAATGCTTTTTGCAATGCAGTATAGAGAATTTTGACTTTTACCTCCTGGTTTTCTGGTTTTCTTGGACAGTGGGGGTGTTCTCCAGCACTTCCCAGCCCAAAGGAGAACATTTCTGCTCACGTTCCTTTGGCAAAGCAGGTGTTGAGTTCACCTTGGCCATGCTACCAAGTGTGATAATCCCCAAGAAATAGCTCATTTGATTTTTTTTTGGGGGGGGCGGAATTTTAGTGCTTCTTCCTATTGGTCCCAATGGATTCAGTGTCAGCTCAAGCTTCTCCTCAGCTCATGCCCCTCCACTCCTGGTAGGTCTCCCAGCTCAGCCCCACCAGCCCCAGGCTCATTTTCTTGGTTCATTATCTCTTACATTCAGATTTCCATCAGTTAAAAACTCCCATTTTTGAAACTTTAACCTGACCGTGTTCAGATTACCATATTGAGAGCCTGAGCAGCCCTTGGTAGCAAAGGTGTGAACGTTGATGCTGCTTCTCCACAGGCGCTACGTGAGGTTCACTGGGATGTTGGGAATGAGAGCAGAGCTTGGCCAGGGGTGCTGGAGGCAGCGAGAGCCGCCCAGGAGCTCGTTAACCAGCCTGCGCTAATGGGGCAGGGGAGGAGCCCTCTGCCTTCCAGGCACGAGCGAAACCAACTGCTCTTGGATTAATGCAGGAGTTTTTCTCGTAGTGTGGTTTCAGAGAAGTCACGGATTTCCTCAGGTAATGTCTTTGGAGTCGATTCTCTGATTGGGTGGCATTTTAACATCTTCAAAAAAATATACCTTTTTTCCCCATTAAAAATACCTCAGATATTAAGATTCTCCTGGTATTCAGGAGAAAACAGCTCGTCTGTAGAGTGGATTAGAATGCATCTTCCTCTGCTGCCTCAAATTCCCTTAAACATTAAGGAAATGGATCACAAAAACGGTATTTTGAGAATAGTTCCTGAATCCCTGGTTATAAGGGTGAGCATTGTTTGTACCACACTCTTTTGTTTTCGGTAAGAATGAAAAACTGTTCACAAAATTGCAAAACAGCATAGCTGAGTTGCAAAGACTAGATACTAAAGCCTGAGTCATGCAGAGATCTGCAGACATGTTTGTATTACCTGTCAGGGTAACTTCTATTTCTAGAGCCATGTTTTAAAGAGGAAAAATTATTAGGACACGTGGCAACAGCCCAGCTGGAGGTACAGGGTGACAACAGCCCCCCAAAGGGGTGGGGAAGGCTGGGGAGCATCTCTCAGCTCCCCCTTTGCTGTGTGACGTGCTCTGTTTCTGCAGCCGCACCTAAGATTTGTTAAACTTTATGATAATGCTTTTTTAATTTTATTTTTTTCTGGACAGGCAGAATTTATTCTCACGTTTTCTGGAAATGTTTTTACCACTTCAGTGTTATTACACATTAAGATCAGTTACATATTTTGACCCACGTGTGGTGCCTGTAATAAACTCTGCTGCGGAATTGGTGCTGTTTATCCAGCGGGCATTTGGCATCTGGGGGCTGTGGATGTGGGCTGGGGTAGTGACAATGATTTAATTTCTTATTCCAGTACGAAGTCTTGATGCGGTGGTGCGAAGTGCAGTAGAAGTACTTGTCGCTGTGATTAAAGCAGTGAAAAACAGTGGGGGAAAAAAGGATGCTAGAGCATAATGCTCTGACCCTTTACGTGCTGATCTGAGGTGAGAATGTTCCTGCGTGTGAGCTCTGCGGGTCTGCCTGAAAAAATGCAGTGTCTGTGCTCTGCTTTTGAATGTGCTCCTTATTTTGACTGTATTGTCACCCAATTCTGTACATCACCCCACTCATTCCTTCCCTTTCAAAGTGTGTTCGTTACTATGGAGACAGGAAAATAGTTCATGAGAGGGGAGCTTGGCAGCGTGGATGGGGCATAGCAACAAATTGGTTTATAGAGTGGCTGGAAAATTGTATGTCGGCCGGTGGATAAACAGGTATTTTACGTAAGAGTTATATATTTGCAATATAACAGGATGTCTGTTTTATTTCTTCTCTCAGAGATTTATTAGTGCCTGGAGAAGAGGGAAACAAGCAGCCTTAATTGCCAGCCTTAGAGGACAACAGCATTAGAAATGGCCCTTCCAAATATTGCACATTTTACAGAGAGTAATAGTCTATGCTTCTGTGAGATTTTATTGATACCAGTTGTGTTTATTGTAATCCTTGCAATATATTCATTTACTGGTGTATGTGCTTGGGGAAAGAGGAACATCCCTCAAACTGGAAGAGTTTCATGCAAGATGAAAAATGAACAGTAAGAAGTCGGTGCAGAGAGTGGTGAACACAGAGAAATCGGGGTGCAGAGAAGTGGAGGGAGGAGCACGAGGGGTCTCCTCAGAACCCAAATCTGCGTTTTCGTTTCTGAGTCTGCTTCAGTTACAGAGCTTCTGTCCGTGGAAGCCAGAAATGCAGGGATCAGGCTCACACAGTCGGGAACACGTTCACGTGCCATAGTTAAACTGAATTCAGACTTTAATTACAGGAGCTAGAAGGGAGACAGGATTATATTTAAAAAATGTTCTATATCTTTCTACATCTTTCTCCTCAAAGAAAATGTGTTCATTCAAACCCAGCTTTTTTTTTTTTATTCCCTGCTGTTCCATAACTCAAAACTACTTACTGTGTTTTATTCTTTGTCTTTGGCACCAATAGGATTATCAATGTCATGTTGGTTTGATGATGGATAAAGAGGAACAAGACTGAGGTGATGTATTTTGAATTGTTCTATATTTTAGCAGTATTGATCTGGGGGTATGTGATGGCTGGACTCCATTTGACCTTCCCTTGTCAGGTTATTTTTAGGATGGGTTGTTTATAGAATTGCTAAAGAAAAGGTAGCCCAAGATGAGCATTTTAGGATGTTTTGCAGGTTTTAGCTCTTCTAATGCCCCATCCCTGGAGGGGTTCAAGGCCAGGTTGGAGGGGGCTTGGAGCAACCTGGTCTGGTGGGGAGGTGTCCCTGCCCAGGGCAGGGGGTGGCACTGGATGATCTTTAGGGTCCCTTCCAACCCAAACATTCTGTGATTGTGAACCCTTTGAATTCCTAGCAGTAAAAGTTTTCTAGACAATCTCCAAAGTGTAGATTTCCAGTTTCAGCATAGCAAGGCAGCATTTGCCGTGTGGACTGTGTGTTTAACAGCAAGTGAAACATGATAAAACCATCCACACCAGCACTGGACACCACTCCAATCCCAGCCCGGTCCCTGGCACAGCTTTGGCTTCACCAACCAATGCACTCCCACGCTACATCCCATGGGTTTCAGTCCCAAATGATGCCATGGTTCAGGAGACAGCACACAGCTGGGGCTGTTAATAAATGCAGTATGGGTGAGAATAATCTCTTTTGGAAGAGAATGGGGGGGACCACCAGGGATATGCGAGCTGGAGCACTTGCCAGAAGCCTCAGAGGAGACCATGGCCTGTTTAGTCACTAGTAAAGCCATAGTTTTATAGCTCCCTTCTTGTAAGCGTTATTAAATATTTATTCATAAATACGTTCACAACACATTAATGTAATTAACAACACTCTATTTTTGTCTAGTATCACTGTGAGACCTAGGTGGTAATGGGGAGGTCACCAACATGCACTGTCCCTATAATAAACTCATTTTTCCTCTGCCTTGAAGATGACCTCCCTGCCCCAAGCTTTACACAGCCTCGGATGGGATCTGTGGTTGTATGAGAGTTTTCTGGCTTTCCCTCTTCTTGCTTCCCTGATACCTCAGGGGAAAGCAGTGGAAGAAAATAGTTGTTTTTTTTTTTTTTTCTACAAAGGCAAGCTGTTTTTCCTGCATCCTCGGAGCGTTTCTAGGGTTATTTCTAGCAGGAGCCCTGCAGCATGGACTGCAGCAGGCACCCTGGGAAGGGACAGGTGAGTTGTACATAAATAGGCAAACAAATCCTCAGAAGCAGCAGTGGGTCACGATGAGCCCCACAGATTCTCGCAGGGAAACCCCTGAGTGGTGCTGGCTCTTTGGAAGGCTCGGACTGTAAAGTGTTAGAAAGGAAAACACCTAAAATAGTGACCACCTGTAAAAATGTTGGCCTGAAGGCACACTGTGTCATGCATGAAGGAGAATACTTGGTGTCAAACATATATGTCTTTGATTTGTGCAGAGACCACCAGAAGGCATGGTTTGTGATGACAAATGTCAGGAGCAAGGGAAAATACCAGCATTAACTCTGCATAAAATCAGGGAATTTTCTTGCAGTGGGAAGATGAGTGTTTGTGAGCAGTGATGTTGTGAGATGGGGGTGAAATTGCCTGGAGGGGGCTCATGAAAAGGTTCAGAAGGTTGGCTTTTTCTGCTGGTAACCAGGGTGATCAGAGAGCTTCACCTGCTGGGGGACGGAGCTCCAGGTGAAGCGGGCAGTGACCAGGCTGGCCGGCACTTCGGGGCAAAGCATGATGTTCCTCTGAGTGCAGAAAAAAGCTTGATGGTGTTGGTGGTGAGCCTTCTGAAGCTTCTTGATGGATCAAGTCTCCATTAAATTTAGTGAGAGTTTTCCATCCAAACCCTTTTTATCCCAGTTTTGCAAGTCTCACCCCAGCTCACTGGGAAATCTCCAGCAGGTCTGATGGGCTCTGGGGACTGCCAAAACTCAGGGTGCTGAGGGAGGTTTAGCTGAGGGTCACCTCAACCCTGGGCAGCTTTGTTTGATTTGATACAACATAATTTACAGGATTTCTAATTATGGACTCAATCTTGCTTCTTGTACAGTGATGGGTATCAAATGATGGCTGTCTTTTGTGCTTTGGGTTTTGTCTGCTATCTTGTTTCTTTGCATCAATTTAAAATTAGTAAAGAAAGAAGTGTTTTGCTTTTTTTTTTTTTTTTTCTTCTTTATTTTGTGATAACGCTTCAATTGGGAAAACTGATCTCTGCTTCCCCCGGTGTGTAATTACGTGACCACCTACTATGTGTTCTGGAGAATCCTTCCCTCCTTCAGAAAGAGTGAGGAAAGGCTGAAAGTGGTAGAAACTGGAGTTGTGGGTGTCACTGGGGTGTGGGGGCACCGGAGCCTCTCACCCGCAGCACACGGGGTGAGGCTGCTCTATATCTCTGAGGGGAGAAGCAAAACGTCAGAGGCAGTTTTGGTTCTGGCATATTCAGGTTTTCTTGGGCTCCTGTTTCCCCCAGGCCTGGTAAGTGAGGGTCATGCACGTGATTTCTTTTTCCTGTGAAAATTCCTTTTTATTCTGTGGCCAGAAAAGACTGATTCATACAAAAATTTCTGCACACAAATCTGAAAAAGCTTTTCTCTGCACCTGAAGGTGCTGCTAATCTGTGCAAAGATCTAGACACTGAGAGTCTACCCACGATCTCCATCCCCGCATTGATCTCTCGTGTCTCTCCAAAAGGTGATCGATCACCCCAGGAAACGACAAGGTGGATTCGAGAGGGAAGAAGCCGACGGTCTCCAACTGGAGCGATATTGCAAAAATCAGAGTTTGTCTCTGTGGCACTTCAAATGAGGAGTTATGAAAGGACTGAAATTACATCGGAAAAATGATGAATTTGAATTTTTTCTGGCACAGTCCTGACTCTTGTGGGAAAGTGGGAGCTCTAAGGAGGAAGGGAGCAAAGTGACCTGCCTGCTTGAAGGGGCTTAATGCTTTCTGAGGCTTGTTGGCTGGTGATGGTGTTCAGCTCCTCTCGCACCCCAAAACCCCAGGAAAGGCTTTATAAAACCTCTCCTTGCGGGGGCTCTGACTTGGCCCAGGGCTGGTCCCTGCTGTTCAGCTGATTGAGGAAAGCAGCAAGTATTTACAAACAAAAGCTGCAAGGGTGTTATCAAGGGGCTATTACAATGTGTATATTCTTAATATCCCGTGGATTGCAGATTTCTTACAATTTCTTGTTTCCTAATGAGCGCTTGTAGCCTGGAGCAGCAGCAAAAAAATTACATGGTCCGTCCTTTGACGATGAGACATTTCTGTGTGATAAAACTGATCCAACAGTAAAAATGTTGTCAGTTTTTAAGAGGGAATGTGTCCCTTGGGCTGTGCCAGCCATGCCAGGGGCAGAGGGGAGCAGTCTCCATGGTGTCCTGTGGGATGTTTGGCTTTGCTGCACAGCGGATGCGCTCCGTGAGAGGAGGTCAGGAGTGTTCTCTTGGGGCTGAGCTGGTCTGGGTCCCACAGCAATAGGCAAGAAATTTGAGCAAGAGCCTCAAATTTCACAGAATCTCAGCCTGGCAGGGGTTGGAAGGGACCTCTGGAGACCATCCAGTCCAACCCCCTGCCAGACCAGGGTCACCCAGAGCAGGTCCCACAGGAACGTGTCCAGGGGGGTTTGAATGTCTCCAGAGAAGGAGACTCCACCACCTCCCTGGGCAGCCTCTTCCAGGGCTTTGCCACCCTCACAGGAAAAGTTTTTCCTTATCTTGAGATGGAATTTCCTGTGTCCCAGTTTGTTACCGTTGCCCCTTGTCCTGTCACCGGGCACCACTGAGAAGGGTCTGGCCCCACCTCCTGACACCTGCCCTTTAGATATTGATAAGCATCGATGAGATATCAGCAGGTTATCGGTTGCAGGTGCTCTCCTCCAGCCGTGACCACCCCCTCCAGCGAAGCTGACTGTCCAGTGCGGATCCTGGTGCAGATTTAAGCGAGAAGAAGGGTGTTGGAGGGAGAAAGACCCACCCACACCGGCTCCCACCAGATGCTCGTGCAGAGCATCCCCACAGCAGATCCCTGTGACTCTAGAACAAAGGCACCACTCCTCTGCTGCCCGTCCCTTCTCATTGAAGCTCTGCCCTGGTAACCCTGCTTTTCATCCGTCTTTTGTGAATGGACTGGTTTAGCATCCTGGAGCTCCTTGACCTTAACAAATGGAAGGGATGACTCCTTGTTTTCAGAGGTAGCAGTAAGTAGGACTGGAGGCTGTTGTTGAATTGTCTGTAGCTCTGCACGACGGCCGTAGCAGAGTTTTGTGAAATCCAAGACAAGTGTTGGTGCTTTAATTAGAGCAGAAATAAACCAAAGTGTTTTTAATGCGTATCGACATTGAGGTTTCACGACGCTGGGCAGAAGAGCTGTCAGATGGTGATTGCCAAAACACCTACGTTTAATTTGGGCAGTGGGTGAACTGCAGTATTTGCCAAATCACGAACAAGACAGACACTTATTGCAATTATAGGGCCTTATCTGCTGCAGCAATCAGTTTGGGGCCAAAGAGCTGCGGCGTAAATTGACAGTGAAGCACTAAGTGGCTTCAACCGCGCTTCGTTCTGCTGCGGCTCCACCGCGGGACGCGGGCGACGCCGACACCCGAAGAGAAACGATGGCAAACGTTAACCATGAGCAGGATGGTACCAAAAACGTGAAGACATGTTTATTCATGGCTTTCAGTGGGACAGATGTCATATCATTGAAACGGTTGATTGGTCACCAAATTCATACAAAGCATCGCGCCCCTCAGAGCGCCTGCTTCTGTAGAAACAGATGAGCGCATTGCAGTCGCGCAATGGGGACGAAGGCAAGGCAATTATGTTGGATAACTGAGCGTTCATTTTTTTTATGAACTGGTGGGGAGTAGTTAACAAATTACCAGGTATCTTTTTCGCACCAGGGGAGCAGCAGGTCCAGCTCCACAGGAGCAATTGCTCTGGCCCCAAAGGGGAGGTGCGAGAGCCCGAGGTGGTGGGACCGGGCTCTGCTGGCACTGGGTCTGTTGGAAGCAATAAGAGGAAAAACATCAAGAAAAATGAGTGAGAAACCAGAGCAGCAGCAAATGATTGAAAAGAAAAAAGTACTTTTTAGATTTTTTTAGATTTTTTCACTTCCATTTCAGCATCCACCACCCTGGCAAACCAGGCGACTGGTAAATGAGCCAAGATCTTCTTGCAAATACCTGGCTTGGAGGAAAGCGCTGCTTGTGCTCTCAGCAGGTTGTTATAAAGCTTCTTGCAGAGCAGGGGACTCAGCCATAGCATCAGCAGTGAAGGTTTCCAAGTCCTTTGCAAATTTTTTTGCCTGAATCAAAGTTTTCCCCAGGCTTGAGACAATCTGTTTGGGAGATGGGGCGAAATGCTTCGTTTTCTGTGAGGATTTTTTCTGGTTTTGCCTTTAAAGCACAATTAAAAAGGAAGAGCTTTTTGGTATGTTTTGTGATGTTCATCCTAATGAATTCCAAGCATGCTGCGTTTGCAAGCTGCAAATTGCTAAATAAACTGCCAGATAATAGAATTTAGTGCGTATTTTTAATTTGATACCACTGCCCACAGCGTTGCAAAATGTTATTGTGACAAAGTGCTTATGGCAGTGTGTTTCCATCATTACGTACCTTCATTTAGAGATTTCTAAGACAGCATTACTAGTGATAACGCCGTCCCAGTCTGGACCATGGCAGTCCATGCAAAGCTTTCCTCCAAAGTGCTGGTAGTGGGCTACGGGTGATTTACTCTTGTGTTAAAGTGATAGATGCGTTTTTAGACTTGTGAACACTGTAAATTTCCCTGTAAAATTTACTAAGAAAATTAAAAATTGACCTTCTTTTCATGGGAAGAAAATACATACTCAAACAGTTGTCTAAAAATAGCAAGATTAATTTCTTAGTGTCACAGGAGGCTGCATGTGTTTTTGTCTGTATTTGACTAAGTTTTTTGAGCATCTCTGAACTTTCACAGGAGATGTTTCAGAAAGGCCTCGGAGCTTTAAATACCTTCTTTTCATCATACAGGGCTGGGGAGGATTTTTTTTAAAAAAGAAAAGTTCTGTAGCCAGATATCCCACATCCGCAGCTGAGGGTGCCTTAGTCGTTACAAGGAGTTCAGCACGAGGCCAGATTTTTCCAAAGGACAACCAACACGACTCCCCATTTGTATCTACACCCACTGACAGGTCTACCCTATGCAACCACATCTTAATCAAAGCACGCCCTGAAATACAATCCCAGTGAAAAATATATTTAAAGTTTGCTGAAACTGACATTTCTGCGAAGCATTTATTTTCAGCTGTGTCAGAGTATTTCATGTTCATTGTTATTTTTTCATTTCACCTTCAATATTAGTGTGTTCCACACAACCTGCTTTATTACAGAGAATTTTATTGAATGCATTCAAATTGCAATCCAAGGGGTACTTGAGAGAGCCTACAAATTACTGAGGGCTTTAAAACTGAATTTTCAGGGTTATAAGGAAATGGTTTCTGTGAAAAAATGTTGAGATTGGTATAAACTCTACCATCTTTATTATTAGACATTTATAAATCCATCGGCTGTGTACGGCTGCTGTGTGGAAATTGCGACGATCTCACTCTGGCCCAGGTAAGGAAGAGGGGGAGATCTGTAAATCAGGGTTTTTTCTGTCCCTGCTGTGGATATTGTGGTGTTGAGTTTCTTCATGCTTCATTGATTTTGGCTGTAGTTATGGGAAGCTCTGCCTTGAAGGTTTCTTCTTTCATTATTGTTTAACATTGCCCCTCTGCCGGAGGCGTCGGATGTTACTAAAAAGAATGCAGGAGGCAGAACATCACTTGAAAATAGATTTTAAGTTTGCCCTTAGTCTATCTTTGCTTTGTCTGTCCTCCCAAAGCCATCACCTCTGCCAGGCAGCCCTGCGTGCTCTGGCTGGTCTTGGACCCTGCTAGAAATGGGCCTCAGTAATAAAATTTGCACCCAATTTGGATCCTGAGCTTTTTTTTCTTTAGCAGTTCAAAGGTGTGTGCTCGTTGGTTGATTTGAACCCATCCCTATTTAGCAGGGAAAAAAACCTAAACAAACAAAAGTGTGGTCAACTCTAAGTCACCTGTTGCTCAGATAAATCAGAAATTTTGTCAGGTGACAGTTTTGGTTTTTTTCCAAAGCACATGTTCTTCCCCAGGGTGTGAGTTCTCAAGGCCCTGTGAGGCTGAGAGGGTGCAGCTCCTGGTTGGGGTCCCACCTCCTGCTCAGCTTGGCAGGACCGTGGGATGATGTAAAGCTGCAGCAAACTCCACCAGCTCTGTCCCGGGACTGTCCGTGTGCCATCAACTTGAAAACTTCTACTGACGCTGCAAGAAATCTTTTTTTTTTTTTTTGTGTTCAAGTAATTGTCATAAAAATTTGCCAGTGATGCTGCAGGGAGATCTTCACTGAAAGAATAAATAGTGTTGTAGCTTATGAGCTATGAGGTTGGAGAATTTTGTATCTTACCAGGGGATTTTTGGTGACCAGCCAAATTTGATGGACATGGTACTCTTGACTCAACGCGAAGTGAAGAGAGTCCATGGTGCCCTATTCTGAATCCTACCAAGGACTCAGGTTCATTGCACCATCTGACTGGTCCTTGGTCTGTTCTCCTACTGCTCCAAAGGAAAGGAAGGACCATGGAAGGGGGAGGCTGCAGCGTTTTGTGTCTTCTCCCCTGGGCTGTTACTCCAATACTTCTCAAAATCTAAGTTCACTCTAATTCTAAGGTGCGCCAAGGGGTCAGAACACAGACATTATTGTCTTATTAAAATGGTTTGTATTACAAGCAAACCTCACTGTATTAATGGAAGAAGGAACAGAATGATGTGTCATACCACCTCTTTGAATTATTTTGTTTAGTGTCTGCGTTGGATATTAAACATTATGTCTTAAATGCGTGGCTATAGAGAATTTCAATAAGCTTGACATCAAGGTAAGAGAAAAATAATAAAAACATCCTTGTTTCTTTTATAACACAGCCCCGTGCAACAAGGGAACGCTAAAGCTGAAATGACTTTTTGCCAATAATTGTCTTTTGGTTCTTTAAAGCAATATAGTAAATTCTCTGTAGACTTAATACTACCAGTTATGGGATTTGTATCTCTGCTAAATGCAAAATTTAATTCAGTGTTCAGTTGTTTAAAATTTTAAATCTAAACTTTAGTATGTCATAAAATTGGACTGCTTCTCATACTTATTAGTCTGAAGAAAAAAAATTGTCTAATTCAATAGAATTCATGCCCATTGATACTACATTGGGGCTTATTAAAGAGATGAGGTGGTTTTAATATATAAACCATGAAAAGGCTGCCACATCAAGCAAATTATGCAAATTCACTTCTGTAAAAAGAGGCGTCATGTCTGCACTGCATAAAGACTTCGACCGGCTGCCCCCTGCCAGGCTTTAGCCGTGAAGGTTGTTGGGATTTGCACGACATGACGGGTACGGGCACGGTCACGCTGGACCACACTCCTCTGTCTCCTGCTGGCAGCACAGCCCCAGTGTCCTAACACTCTGGAAATGAAAAAGAATAGATTTTGGAGGCCCCAGCAGAATTTGAAGCTTCATTATGCTTCGTTATGCTTCAAATTCTGCTGCCCAGGGCAGGGGCGTGGGACTGGATGGTCTTTAAGGTCCCACCCAACCCAAATCAGTCTGTGGTTCTGTTCCTTTGGCACCAAGAGGAGAAACTGGGGTTTAATCCCGGTATTAAACTCTAATCCCAGCTGGGCACAGATGGAAAGGTCCCTGCATCCATCACTCCTGTGCGGGGCATCAACCTCTGCCTCTGCCTGAGGGTCAAAGGGAATGATTTTTTTTCAGTTGTGTTTCTGTCTCCCTCAGCCCGTGGGAATTTCAGAGTCTGTGTGAGCCCAGTGCACACAGTTTTGCAATAATTTGTAAATTATACAATAATTATTGTAAATTTACAATGATTTGGTCCCTGGGAAGGGAGCTGCCCCATCCCCTGGCCTCGACACCCGGGCTCTCAGTGCCCAGGGAGCTCTTCTGCAGCTCTGCAGGCAGGTCTATGCTGAGCACATAGAGCAGGGCACGCAAGGAATAATGAGACTCTTTAACCTTGAAACTTAAGCTAAATCTGAGCCTAAAAGTATCTGAAGAAATCCTTGTCTGCCGTTTAAAATATTCTAAGAAAGAGCAGTGAAATTCTTAATATTTTCTCCTTGCAAATATAAAGATTTACCCTTTCCCCTTAAAAATGCTCCTGGGATTCCTGGGTATGAAGTTGCCCTGATTATGAAGATGTTTGGGATTTTATCGGTTTCCATTTTCAGCCATTTTCCCAATGTAAATGTTGGATTTATAGTCTCCTGTCAGACACTGCGCAGAGGGAATAACAATCAGGTGCTAACATTTTTTTGCTTTACAGCTTAGCGTAAATCTTTATTAGACTTTGCAAGTGGCGAAATAACCTTTGGCAGGAGGCGCTCGGGAGGTGATGTAGAACCTCCCGCGGCCGGGGGGAAGGCTCGTCTGGGTTCAGCAGGCACTCGGCCAGGCTCAGCTTTATTTAAATCCCCTTTTCTCTTTATGAACTTGCTGCTGCTTCCTCTCTGGTCACCCCGGGAGGCAGCGGGAGAGAAAAGAAAAATTGGTTATGCCAAGAAACTGGGGAAAGTGTAGGTAAGGCTGGAGTACATGGTCCTTCAGCATGATCACCATGAGATAAATGCTGTTATAGACATCTGCCTGTAATGCACTGTGTTATACACACGTTAAGCAGCAGCCTTGATTATTTATCAGCCCTAGATTTGTGTCCAAATATATATATATATATATACACCACAATGGTCTGTTAACTTGTTGTAGTTTAGCACTCCTGTATCTATATATAAAAAAAAAAGGCGCTTTTCAGCTTGTTTGATGAATTGGCAACAGCTCTGGGAATTTTGGCAATGAACACTTGCTGAGATTCCCAGTGTTGTAGCTAATTTGAATATAAGTTAATATGTTTATTAAAGGAAATAAGATACTCATTCTTTTAAAAAAAAAATCATTTCATTCTTTGCCAGCAGATTTTCATTTGCGTTGCAAATTATTTCATTAATTTTCTTAAAAATATACATAATCTCTTCATGAAGAATTCCTTTTGTGCTTAGGATAATGCCCAATAAACTCCAAAGGAGAAGAGCGGTAATTTCCGTCGGAGGGATGAGCACACCAGTGTGCATTTCCACAGAAGCAGGTTTGCAAAGCTGTTTTGTGCTGCAGTTAGACAATTTTGTAAACTCTGTTAAGAGTGAAAAGTTGTTGCTGGGAGCTCTGGGAGGCGCCTGGGCCTTCGCTGGCACTGGGGGCTGCCTCAGATCTGTTCTCACCCGGCAATTCCTGAGAGAGCCCGGCTCACGGCCAGCCTACTGACTCATCATCTGACCCTCCAACTGCAATTTTTAGCCCGTGTTAAGTGATAACATTCTCATTAGTTATCAAGTAAATTGTAGAAAGCTTTTTGCTGATTTCTTTGGAGTTGATATTTCCACTCAACAAAAAAATAATTAATTCCTGTAATGTAAATGTGCTTAAGTTACAGAAAACCTCTTAAAAATGTTGGCAGCTCCTGAGATGTCGAAGGATATTCTTCCTGTATTGCTTTGATCTACAAGATCTTTTGTTTTGTCATGGGGGACAAAAAATAGGTTGATTTGACGGAATTTATTGATGATAAACTCAGTCTGGTTGTTTCTGGTTTCCTGGTTGGGGTGTTGGTTCTTGCAAAGGCTTGTTCCAGCATTTGAGGAGGAGCTGAAGTTAAACTGATGGGCCCAAAGACTAAAAAGCAAGACTTGTGTACCATTAAATAGAGTTAAAACTCAATCATGCATGTAATGTCTTATTTCAGGCAGTCTCTCTGCTGCAGGGACTGCTCATGAACTGGACATGGGCCACCACAGGAGAGGGATGAGACGATGGAGATCCTTGGTGCACACACGTGTGCTCGGGACCAGGACTTTCCTCACGTGGTAGGTATTTCTCCCAACCCTTCATGTGAAATACAAATCCTAACAGCAGACATGAGGTGGAGCAGGAGGACGGTGCAACAGTGGTAAAATCCTGGCAAAGAAGAATTCGAGTGAGAGGGATGTACCGGTGTGTGATGGAGTGAAGGAAAGGAAGGTTCAGCAAAAGCTGAGCTTTTGTAGAGCAGAGCCTGGGGAGAAGCTGTTGAAGACCTGCCTTTCAGGACCTGCTGCGTTTAAAACTGAACTAACAGGGAAAAATACTCCAAGAAAAGGTCTGTCACTGGTATGGAGGCCGAAGGCTGCCCGGGGGCATTGCCAGTCCCTGCTGTGGTTTCCATAGTCCTCATGGAGGGCTTTAGGGATCTAGAGGTTTTTTTTAGGGATCTGTTAGGGTTTAGGGGTCTAAAGAACAAGTCCTATGAGGAGAGGCTGAGGGAACTGGGCATGTTTAGTCTGGAGAAGAGGAGGCTGAGGGGAGACCTCATTGCCCTCTA
>JAOXNO010000002.1:38864983-38877020 GCA_028565335.1 Limnodromus scolopaceus
AGGGATGGGGCAGCCACAGCTTCTCTGGGCAACCTGGGCCAGGCTCTCACCACCCTCACACCAAAGAAGTTCTTCTCGATAGCTAATCTAAATGTCCCCTCTTTCAGTTTGGAACCATTACTCCTCATTCTTTCACTACATTCCCTTGTAAAAAGGCCTTCCCCATCTCTCCTGGAGCCCCTTTAGGGATTGGAAGAGGCTCCAGGGTCTCCCCGGAGCCTTCTCTTCTCCAGGCTGAACCCCCCCAACTCCCTTAGCCTGTCCTCACAGCAGAGGGGCTCCAGCCCTCTTATCTTCATGGCCTTCCAAGTTTGTTGCAGGAAGTGACCTCCTGATAGCAGAAGCAGAAAACCAAGCAAAGTGGCCACGTCTCCATTCACGGGGGAAGGTCTCCATCGTTAACACAGATCCCTGGAGCTGACTCCTCCGGTCAGACCAGGCTCTTCCTTCGCAGCCTGTGTTTGGTTCTTTCCCCCTTTTCTCCTGCCCGTGTCCCTGTGGCTTGTTTATGGTGGCCGGTGGCTGGGTTTGATGGGCTGGGACCCGCCAGTGGTGAATGTCAGGGAATATTTGCAGCAAGCAGAAAGCACATTGATTTGTCCCTCACAGGGAGGGGAAGCAGGGATTTGTTAGCAGTGCGATGGAATGTTTTCCTGTCTAAGTAATACAATATTGATATTTTTCTGTGGAAAAATATTCTTTTTTGTCTATGATGACTCTGGGAGGGACAGTTTGTTTCCTGCTGCAGATTGCTTTTTTTCTTTTTATGCCTTTTTCCCCACTGCTTTTTTTTGTTTGTTTTATGTTTGGGTTTTTTTTTTTTTTTTCCTGCTGCTTTTTACATATTCCCTATAAGAATTCATGCTTCAGGTGATGTGCACACCTGGGACTGGGTTGGAATTGCCTCAGTAACAGATAAGAGGAAACGCAGGAAATAATTGTCTTATTTTGATTCCTCTCCCTCTGCACACCCCCACCCCCACCAAGAGGAAGCAGCAAAGACTTGGTAGGAAAAACACAGACCGCGCCAATCCGCAGCGGAGAGAGAAGGGAAGACAGAAACAGCATCTTCTCCATGTTTTGGCCATTTCCAGGAGGGATTCCCCCGGTATGTGCCTGGAACAGAGAGTTGCTGTGTCTCCTCATCCCCTGCTGCTGGCGGCTCCCTGGGATCTTATCACCAAGTTTTACTCCCCTTCCACTGCATTAATGACTGCGTTAATTACTGCACAGCGGTGTTGGTCCATGTGATATTTCACATCGGTTTTATTTATTTTACATCAGTTGCTCTGAGAGCCATTCATTAATTTTATATATTGCTTTTACTGAACTTATTTTTTTTAGTGCTATTTTCAGTGCAATGTAGTATGTTCTTGTATATGTCAAGGTGGGGTGGGTTTTTTGGTTGTTTAGTTGTTTCTTTTTTTAAGCACAGAAATGTCCTTTATTCTCTGAATGAGGTGATAATTCTTCTGCTCGTGAAGACTAAGGGCCAGAAGTGCTGTGGCGTGAAGCCCAGTGTTTGTACCCGCAGGTCAGGTATCACACCAGTTCGTGACATCGCTCTGCTTCATGTGGGCTCGGAGGTGATTCATGGAGTATCACGGCCGGGTCCTGGGGTCTGCTGAGCAGAGGTTGAGTTTGCCACACGGTGACGAACTGTGCCCCGTGGCTGTGTGACAGACCCACTGCTCTGTCTCCTGGAGGCGGGGAGAGGCTCTTTGGTCTGCTTGGTGCTCATGAACATATTCAATGTTTAATTTCCATGCTATAACCATTTATTTTTTGTCCTTCAGAGAAAAGCAGTTGTGTAAGAGGAACATCCAAAGATATGTCAGAGAGGGTAAAATGTTAAATCCCTAATTTCTATTAGCATTATCTATCAGCCAGGGGATGCCTTTTGCTAGAAAAAACTTCTCTTTTATAGTTATTTCATATTCTGTTGGATGCTGATGACACAAAACTAGGAGGGGTGGCTGACACCCCAGAAGGCTGTGCCGCCATCCAGAGAGACCTGGACAGGCTGGAGAGTTGGGCTGAGAGAAACCTAATGAAATTTAACAAGGGCAAGTGTAGGGTGCTGCACCTGGGGAGAAATAACCCCCCAAAACCAGGACAGGTTGGGGGCTGACCTGCTGGAGAGCAGCTCTGAGGAAAAAGACCTGGGAGTTCTAGTGGACAACAGCATGACCATGAGCCAGCAATGGGCCCTTGTGGCCAAGAAGGCCAATGGCATCCTGGGGTGCATCTCTGGAGACATTCAAGACTGCTTGGACAAGTTCCTGTGCAATGTGATCTAGGTAGACCGCTCTGGCGGGGGAGGGTTGGACTAGTTGATCTCCAGAGGTCCCTTCCAACCCCATATGATTCTATGATTCTATGATCTTTTACAGAACCTTTGCAGTTGCTGGTGTTTCCCCATTGGCTCACCCTGGTTATCTCCACCTCTTTCCAGATCTCCAGGCTTTGAGCAACGTAGTCTGATGGGAGGTGTCTCTGCCCGTGGCATGGGGGCTGGAACAAGATGATCTTTAAGATCCCTTCCAACCTAAACCGTTCCATGATTCTATGATATAGTGAGAGTTTTCCATACGAGAATTATTGCAACTTCAGTTTTCTCTAGAAGTTTTAATTTCTTCCATGGACATCAGCCCTGGCTGCCCAGCGCCATGGGCCGCAGAGGCAGAGCAGTACGATGCAGTCCCCTCTTACAGGGTGGGGAGGCAGAACGGAAAAGGAGCTTCAGACAATCTTTTTCTCCTGCAAAAGTGGGGAAAAAAACACTTCTATAGCAAAATGCTTTTAGTCTTGAGAGTGTTTCACTATATCAAGAGCTTCGCCACTGCAATCTTCAGCGATCGTCACAGATATTTACTGCCTGCGAGGAAGGAAACGGTCGCAGGTGGGAGGAGGAGAAAAGAACAGATACCTAAATCCAGTGAACGTTGCTCTGCCCGGCTGCAGGTGCGACTGCAAAGCACGTTCCTCTGAAAGAGAAAAGTGGTCAGGAAGAGCTATGGGGGGCATTAGTCTCTCGCGACGGATGTGGTGACATCACCTTTCGAACACAATTGCTTTTTATTTCACTTCAAGAGACTGTGGCTCGGCTGCCAATAGGATTTTGAGGAAAAAGAATTGTGAAGACGCTGTGATTAATCTTGAGGCAAATCTCAGACTTTGCTGAAGAAGTCTCTATTAAGCCAGATCCTAATTTTATCCTTTCCCCTCTTTTCCACTTTTTCGCTTGAGATGTAGTCAGAATTTCTGAGCATTAAACAAAGCCTTGGTTTTCCAGCTAAAGGGAGCAAACAGCACTGCCCAGGATGGATTAACTTCTAGTCGATTCTTCAGGAGTCACTGTGAGCATGAACTCCATTTAAGTAACACTGCCAGAGACTTAATTTATCACCTAATTGATAAGAAATATAGCATAGGAAGCCTAGACAATGAAAGCAACTTCTACAGGAAATATTTTACTAAGAGGAAGCTACATGGGAAGGTACCAGGGACAGAAAATTGAGTTACAAATTAAAAAGGTAAAAATATATAACAGAATTCTACTTTTTTTTTTTTTAATGGAACTTGGGAGGGCCTGGTGTTATTTATTTGTTGATGGTGAAAAAAGGAGGGCAGTGACTTAAGTGGAGAGAGAGAATACAAAGGGAGGTGGAAGCTACAGGGGAAGGGCAGAGGGCTGGGGGGGCTGGGGGAATCAGGGGGTGAAGAAATAAGTGGAAAGATGGAGAGTGGTTTGGGAAAGAGGAAGCGATGGCTTTTCTGAGCTCTGGGGGTATCCTGAGGTACGAAAAGCTGGAAGGTGCTTCGTGCTGGGCTCTCAGAGGCACATCACCTGCCCAAGGCCAGAGCCCAGCAACAACAGGGACACGTTTGTGCCCCTGGAAGAGGTGTTTCTGCTGCAATGGAGAGTTTTTTCACTCTCACTCGTACGCATCTTTTTAGGAGTTTGAGATCGTCTAATAGACACTGCTCTATGGAAGTGTGACTGCTGAGCGCGTGGTGACTTCTCACCTCTGTACGTGCTTTGTAAACGTAAGAAATCCATTGGAGGGTGAATTTCTGTTGCTCACATGCTGTGACCAGGGAGAGGTTTCATTTCCCAGATGCTCTTTCGCAGTCTGTCCTTTGCCATGGTTCCCCCCGGGGGTAACAACCCTTCCCCTCCCCTGCCCTCCACCGGGAGGCAAACCTGGTGGCAAGAGCTGCTCTACTTTAAGGTGGGCAGAACAAGGAGACACAATTTAAACTATCAAATATTCCATGCTTTTGCAGTTTTGCCCTTATAAACTGCAAAGAGGAGGGGTGATTTCTCTGTAAAACCCACAGGCAGTCACAGCAGACTGTCCACCTCTGTTTTCTTCAGTTCTCCAGCTCTTCCCAACGTGTCCTCCTGCACCAACCCGCTGCTCTGTGCATCCCTCCCACCCGCCTGATGCAGCTCTCCTCAATGGGAGCCCTGCGCATCCGTTCCAATCAGTTCCTTCCTTTGCCCTGCAGCTTCGATATTTACATCCGGCTCATGGAAATTAAGGTGAAAGCCTGAAATCAGGGAAATTAAAAAAAAAAAGGGAAAGGGGGAAAAAAGCCCTTCAAACCCTTGACAAGTTGCCAAGGCAACTTCAGGAAGAGGATGGCCCGAGTTCAGAACTAAGCAGCAGGTCCCAGGAAAGACGCCGCGGGCTGAGGAGCAGGTAAGAACGCTGAGCTGAGCTGGAGTATGGTCCAACAGCCTGCAATCAATTCAAAGTAATCATAAATGAAATAAATGTGGGGGAAACTTGAAAAGTTTTCCACCCCATAGGTTTTTCAGCCTTCTTTAAACCAAGATCTCACCCCCAGTTTCAAGGCTAGTTTCCAAAACCAGCCTTTTTCCCCCCTTAGATAGACCTTTGCTCTATTCTGTATCTAATGCTATAAAATATGGAAGATAGTAATGTTTCTAATTGAGGTTTTGAAGCTCTATGCCAAACCTCTGTCTCAGGGATGAGAGAATACAAATCACTGGATGATTATTTCCAACAATGGTCAACCAATCGGTTTGAGAAATTCAGATCAAAAGATTGATTCTCAAATATTTATTATAATAAGCTGAACAAGCAGCGGCTGTAACTCACACGGTAGAATGAAATCCTTTCTAAATCATCACATCATAAAGAAAATTGCTTTTTTAATTTAATATTTCTCTTTTGGCTGTTTCTATAGAGACATGCTAATTTAGGAGCTTAATTTATTATCTGGAAGAATATTATGCTAGATACAAGTTTTTCCCAAATCGCTTTCAAGTGAAACCAAAGGCTCACGTAAGCGAAACGTGTGAGCAAAAGCGCAAATTGCCTCCTTCATTACGGCATAATGGGAAACCATGTACTGGCTCATCGTTCCTCCGGCAGCGAGGGAGTGGATGGAGATGCCCTTTGCTGTTAGCTTGGTCACCAAAATGCTGAGAACTCAGCAGTGAAAAGCCAGCAGCCCTTTTGCTGGAGATGTAACACGGCAGCGTGGGAAAAAGACCCGTTTCTTCCTTGAGATAATGTTAGTCCTCGCTAAGAGCTGACCCAGCAAGCGCTGAAAATTGATAACAACAACTAACCTGCTTTGCCACAGATCTGCGGCTGGAGTCTCATTAGCTTTTCAACAATTGGATGAAAACCTCTGATGTGCCTTTTCTCGGTAATTTACCCAGCAGGAGAGGGCTTCGGTCCACAAGCAGTACCGTGAAGAGGAAACATCTACATCATGCCCCTTCCCATCCCTCACCTCGCTGGGATGCTGCATGGCCATGTGCCAGCCCAGTTCCACCCTGGCTCGGCAAGGACCAGGATGAAGCACAACGGCTCCTGGGGTTTACCCTGACCCTCTCCATCTCTCCTCTGTGCTCCCCAGCTATGGCACAGCTCTTGGTGCAAAGACCAGAAGCTCCCAATGGTTTTGCCAGACAACCACTCAGTCCTGCAAGGGTGTGAGGAGCAGGATGGGCCACCATGAGGGATGCTAAATGGTCACGCTGTAGAGCCCAGGAGCACCTCGTTTCCAAAAGCTGCCTGGAAAAGGACCCAAACGAGTATGATGGCTTTGTGAAGTTTCTTCTCAAGCTATCACTTCGCTCTTTCCAGAAATATTTTATCGAAACCATCGCATATAAGGGACAGCTCTAGCAAGCTGATTAGCTTTAGTCT
The DNA here is from genome assembly GCA_028565335.1 of Limnodromus scolopaceus. Classification (NCBI taxonomy): domain Eukaryota; kingdom Metazoa; phylum Chordata; class Aves; order Charadriiformes; family Scolopacidae; genus Limnodromus; species Limnodromus scolopaceus. The sequence continues at coordinate 38,871,178 of JAOXNO010000002.1, forward strand.
GAGTGACCTGGTTTATACCACAATATTTTGTTCTGTGACCCAGTCTACGTCAGATGTGATCCTATATTACCAAATGATACATATTTCATGATGCATCTGAATGAAGGGATGATAATTCTGTTCAGTTCAAATAGAGATGTCTCTTGATAAAGAAGCTGCCAGCCAGTTGCCGTCTCTGTTGAATCACAGAAATAAGTGACTTCTTTATGTACTTTCAAAGAGGTTTATGCAGGGAGCAAATCAGGTAAGAGACTCTATATTAAAAAAAAAAAGAAAAGGAAAAAGGATCTTCTCTGCTGTCATGTATACTATGTATACTATAGATATAAGGAGTGGATTTTTTTGTTGTTATTATTGCTAATGTGTCATTTTTTTACCACAACCAGTCATTACTTGCTGTTTGCAATTGATTTCCCTTTATAATAACACTTCTTTCTTTTGTTTTGTTTTTTTTTTTCAATTTCCCAGGGGTTGATCATCAGCCCAACAAAGGTATCACTGCTACTCTCCCTGTGTGCTCTGCTGATGGGACTCTGTGCTATGGTTTTCCTGTAGAAGTGTTTGGAATTTTTTTTTTAACGTATACTTTACTTTGGAATTTGTCAAGCTGTTGGTATTAGTTTCATCAATCTACAAATACAAGCATCCAGGGTACTTGCCTAAAACACATAAAGGGCACTGGCACATTATATGAGGGAAACATTTTGAAAACATGACAATAAAAGGATTCTGTGCGTTCGACGTGTGGCTTTGCGCAGGGAGAAAGCAGCACTGGTGGTCTGCTTCTTAAAGATAAGCTTGGGGCAGTAAGTTTATTGTTAATGGTTTTATTTTCATTTTCTGGCATGGTACTTGGATGCTGTTAATTTAAAGAATTCTGTTATTTTCATAAGATAGATACATAATAAAAAAAAGATTTCTTGGCTGCTTCTGGCTCAGAGGTGGAACAGTGGCTGTGGGCTGGAAAAATACTGTTCATTTGAGCCCTGGAGAAGAGATTCATCTTCCTATCACTTCTCCAGGAGTTCAGAAGGTGAGATTTTGAAATTTTTCTGAGAGAGGGAAGTGGAGAATTAGCCATTGTTCAAAGGGCTGTAACTGAGTCCCATATTGAAGCTGCATGACCGATGGAGCTGCTGCTGAGTGGTACCAAGTGTTGAGAAAATGCAGTAAATACTCAAAAGAACTATTCAACTGAAGTTACTGAATATAAACATCTCAGCAGTTTCACCTCTTTTGAAGAGTTTGATATGATTTGATACTGGCATCTGTAACTGCAGAATTAAGGGTTTTTCAATGAATTGTAATGAATGGCTGAGTTTGTACCTAATCGCTGTTCTATTTCTGAGCAGCCTGTGACAAGTTACTTGAGCTGATTGCACGGGATAATTTGGATTAGATATTTGCGTATTCTTCTTTGACCATTTCTCTAATTGTCAGGTTCTTACTGTAGCACCAAGTGGTACTATTATCATGAAGCTTCTTTGGGATGACATGAAGTATGAGGCCATTATGGCGAAGGTAAGGTCAAAATCGTCTTCTGGAGCTACTAATTTTGTTGCTCAGCTTGAGGCTTTTTTAGGTTCTTACCTGCTTTATCATTTTCCCCAACCTAAGTGCTGGTGCGGGAGGTGTTTTTGCAACCTTACAGGAGGGTACAGCAGTTCTGCTAAGTTCGCTAGTGCCCTCCCTTTGGCTGCTCAAAGATGTTGTAATTAATAGTTAATCTTGAGATGCTGAGTTTAAGTGGGGAGTCCAGCATCAAAGAGAATTTTATTCCAGGGCAGAATCAGGAGTTTCATAACAAAGGAAATGCCTTTTTTTTTTCTTTTTTTTTTTTTTTCCCCACTACCATGAACATCCTCTCTTCTCAGGGTGCCCTGGTGCACCCACTGAATGCTGCTCCCTTGGCCAGAGTTGGCTGTGCCACCCTCGCTCACCCTGGCACCGGGCAGACCCCGAGGCAAATGTCTCCTGGGGAAAATGGTGACGTTTAGAGCACTAGAAGTGCCTCAGTGGGTCAGATGGAAGGTCCAGAAGCATCCTGGTCATTACCACAAAGATGTTGAGCCTCCTTCCTAAGGATGTGATCAGCAAATCTGACAAAATGAGTAAATTTGCATCTGCATAAATTCATGTTGGGTTTTTTTGGTTTTTTGGAGTTTTTGGTTTTGGTTTTGGTTTTTTTTTTTGAGGCATGCTATTTCTAGGACACTTAACAAAGTCCACTTACACCTATTGCCGCCCCAAGGTTTTTGGCCGTATCAGGAGAAAACTAAAAGGAAAATGCAGCATTTCCCAGAACTTGCGTGTTGCTCTTCCCCGAAGCGGGAAGATCACAAGGTGATAAAAGCGTCTTCAAAGGGAATGGCAGATTTTAGCAATGAGCACTTCTCCTGTGCCTCCAAACCACACATCAGCCCTCTCTCATCAAGAGTGCAGCTCCTGCGTGTGCGTGCATTAGCTGCAGACCAAAAGTACTTGCAGTACTTCCCTGTGCGGAGCAGACTTAATTGAACAGCGGAGCACAGGAGGAGCACGATTGATTTTCCGTAGTCTGGAGAGGCTGAGCAGCGGTTGGAGAAGGAACGCGGTCCTTGCCTGAGGAAGGATTACTCAATCTATATGAGGCTGAGATGAAAAAACAACAGTTAACCAGGATCAAATACAAGTACAGCATACAGATTTTGTAATTGCCATGTATTAAATATGTTTTTATGATGCCCACAAGTGTATCTAGAAAAAGACTAAAAAAAGCTGTGATGATTTACCAATGATAGTATATAGAATATATAGACTCTTGTGGGGTTTTCACTCAACAGAATAATTCTTTTCAGTATAAGCAGGACAGGTCCCAAACAACAATGAAGTCTGGATCAAACGCTTCACACTACAGGGTTACGTGGTGGTTTGCAAACAGGGTTCCTTGTTCTCACAAATGCAATAAGTCAGCGATAAGTCATGGTAGAGGCTTAAAAAGTTTATAGTTTTGTCTGATAAGGAAGTTATTGATGAGTGGAGGAAAGGAAGAAGGGAGTGAGTGAGTAGAGGCTAAAAGTGACTGAAACAAATAGGGGATTGAAAGTAATATATCTGCATGAAAAAGAGGAAGCATGATTAGGATGACTGGCCAAATAACGGAAAAGATAGAAAAGAAACTGGGGAGAGATGACTGGAAGAAGAACCATGTAACAGCATTAGGAACAATTTTGGGAAAGAAAAAGAGGATTTGAAAAAGATCTCAACCTGGCATGTGGTGAGAAGAGAGATCTTGGGTGGGGGTGGAGGTAGGGGTTAGAGACACCGTGGTGGAGCAGTGGGTGTTGTTAATGGTGAGGTCCTTGGTGCCCCATGGATAGCACCACCGCCATGGTGGGAAGGTCCTGCTTGTCCCATCGTGCTTCTTGCTAAACCCCTCAGTGCTTTCAGACCCTGCTCTTGGGGTTTGTTTTCCACATCACCAGGTGATCTTCTTGCTCTCCTCCAGACTCTCCAAATGGTCCACTGGTTTGTTAAGTGTGGTGCCAAAAGCTGGACGCAGTAGTCGCTGCTGGGAGTTCCACCCAGTGTGAGCATCCATGTCCTGCGCAGAGCTCCAGGAGATCCAGAGACCCTTGATGGATCCCACTTCATACAAAGTGAGTGATTTTGTTCACCAAAGCTTGAATTGATTTCTTCATGATGTTGCTGTTGCCATCTTCAGTATTTCAGTAGACCATTAGCACATACTAAAAATAATTAAAGATACTGTGTTTCTTTTTCTGCTATAATTTCTATTGCTTTTCTATATCCAGGGTAATTTTAACATTTCTGATCGATTGTATTTAAGTAGTATTGAGGAAGAAAACATAATGCTTGGGCTTTCGTAGGTAAGTTTCCAACACAGAGCCTATGAACTAATTGTTTTTCTGTCATGACAAACCATTTAAAGGTGCTGTATTTTATTAGATTGGACTTAAAAAAAAATCCCTGCTCATAAAGTTTTTGTATCCATTGAACTAGTCTTAAAATCACACTGATTTTTTTTTTTTTTTGTCAACATCATAAAAATGATCTTTTCTTTGGAAGAAATTACATATTGACTGCTGATGTGCATTCACTGCTGTATGTATTTTGAGGAAGATGCAGTTTTATTAAAAGTGGGGAAAATAAATGCAACAAGCTTGGTGGGAGCTTTGCTTTATGCAGCCAGCTCTCACAGGAAAGGATGTCAGATCTTGCTTTAGGACTAAGAAAAGATAACTTTTCATGGATTTTTCTGAACGATGACTTTTGCAAACAGAGCTAAGTATTGCTTTGCAGAAGGGGAGTATTCAATGTCCTGAAGACGCCCCTTGATGTTTAAGGGCTGACCATAAACGAGACGTTTTTGCAGACTTTTGTTGCCTGTTGTGGTTGGCCGGGATGGGTACAAGCTGGAAGTCTCCAGGGAGGCTTTTCTGTGGCCGTAGCCACTCCGGTCCCTCCACAGTGATGCCTGTGGCTGTGGGAGCTGCCTCCCTGGAGCTGTTTTACTTTCCCTCAGTTTGCTCTGCAGCTCTGCTGTCCTTGGCTGAACGTGCTCTGGTAGATTAATATCCCAACTATTAAACCATTAAAGCCTGCCAGTGAGTTAATTACATTAGAGGTTACTTTTAAAACCTGCCAGTGATCCTCTCCTGAGGACTCTCCTGGGGAGCCGCGTTTCAAAGGCGCCGTTCCTTCACATCCGCTCTCAGGAGAGAGTTCCTTGACTAAACTGAGAGCAAAGAGGATTGAATGTTTTCAGCACTTCTTTAAATTGATGTCTCTGAGAGTGGCTCTGGTGCCAGGTACTTGAAAAAAAAAACCACCACCACAGAGATGCTGGAGATGAAATCTGAATAACCAATTTTAGCTGATGTTCAGGTTTGGGCTCTGCAGAGTCCTTAAGCACACATTGCTTCTCGCCAGCTTAAACGTGATTTTCTCACATGGCTGGCGGCGGCGAGTGCTGCGTCAGTGTGGCAGCAGGGCTTTTCTTCTAAATATATGGATTCAGAGTGGTACCAAGACCACCAAGGTACCACTTGTGGCTTCCTTTGCATGGCTCTGCAGCCCAGCTTCATGCCCTCGGACCAGAAAAAGAGCCCAAGAAGTAAAGTTGGGTGAATGCAAATAACTTCTGACTCTGGGTCTTCCCCAAACCCAGTCTGGATTGAACTGCTAAAAGAAAAAAAAATCTCCAGCACTGAGGGTTTTTTTCTTCCAAAGAAGGTGGTGAGTGTGTAATGAAGCTCCTCTGGATGTTCTTGCTGATCAGAAAAATGAAGACCACCCAGGGTAATTCCAGATAATTAATAAACCCCTTCATTTCTTGTGTAATCCAGAGTTAGCCCAGGCAGATCACTGACACCAGCGTTACTGAGTTTAAGGATTTAAAGGAATTTGAAAAGGATTAAATATTTATATGGATAATAAGAATATTCAGTTATTTATTAAGCAGGGTGAATACACAAAATGCTTTTGTTTCGGAGTAGAAACAGCATCAAAGGCTGAACTTAGGGAGATTTTTGCTGTGATCTATTGAATGTTTGTCCGTGGTGAGGTTTTGTTATCCAGAACCAGCAAAGGTGGGAGATGCTCCCAGGGGAGCCCGGACTGGGTACGGGCTGTGGGAGAGTTCGTACAGAGACTGAAAAGGCCTCTTGTATCGGTATGATGGAATCATAGAACCATGTAATGGTTTGGGTTGGAAGGGACCTTAAAGCCCCCCCAGTGCCACCCCCTGCCCTGGGCAGGGACACATCCCACCACACCAGGGTGCTCCAAGCCCCCTCCAACCTGCCCTTGAACCCCTCCAGGGATGGGGCAGCCACAGCTTC
>JAOXNO010000002.1:38881297-38908357 GCA_028565335.1 Limnodromus scolopaceus
CCTGACAAAGAGTCCCTCCCCAGCTCTCCTGTAGCTCCCTTCAGATATTGAAAGGCTGTTATAAGGTCTCCCTGGAGCCTTCTCTTCCCCAGGCTGAACAACCCCAGCTCTCTCAGCCTGTCCTCATAGGGGAGGTGCTCCATCCCTCTGAGCATCTTCGTGGCCCTAAGGATGCTGGTTCCTGCCTTCTTGCTCTTTTTCATCGGATGCTGCAAGGTAGTAGTGCCATTAGCAGTTTTCTAGGTTTTGTTTTGCTGACTTTGGAGGCAGTGAAGAAACTGGAGAAACTTCCTGGGTTTACTTGTGGTAAAGTTTCCTCCACAAACTGTCCATCCTTCTAAAACCCCGCCCGAGATTTGTTTAGCTGTGTCTCTTTGCAGTGAGGTTGGAGCAGGTTCTGTCTTACAGCACCTCAAATAGGCACTGGGATGCTTTGCTGCCATTCGTTTGGATGTTGGAATGGCAGAGCTTGAAGGCTCTCCATGCGTGGGGCTTTGCTTTAGGATATTTCAATAATTATGAAGGTTGAATGTTTGACAGTCCGTCTTCACCTTTGATTCGCAGCGTGAGTCTGGATGTTTAAAAAGAAGTGTTGTCTTTTAAGATTTTCTCTTGGCAGTGGCAAGAGAAAGAATCTGGGTCCATCTCTTGTGTCTCAGAACTGGTTTTGCTCAGTGGAGACTGAAGGAAAAACAATATTCTGTACAGTTTCAATAATTTTAATAATTATTAATTATTAAATAATTATTTAATAATTCCCACTCTGCTTGCTGTTGTAGCCCTGTGCTCCTCCCTGTCCCCCTGGCTCACGACTGGTTTTCCCCTGCGCCTGGGAGTGTCTTTGGTTTCTCCATTTTTGTTCTTGAGGGCATCAGAGTTCATCACTCTCAGATGAAACAGCATTATTATTATTATTATTAACATCGACTCTGACTCCGTTCAACACATCTAACTACCGTGTACTGTCAAATTATACAGATTTTAATAAGTTGGCCAGTTTTCAGCATTCCCTTCATCAGATTTAATTGAACTTTAACTTCAGTCATTATAGACTTGATCATTACTTTCAGGGCATGTAAAAGCGGGTAGTAATTATATCTATATAGTATAATATAAGAATCCTGATGGGTTTTTAAGGCACTTTCCGAGTTTCTCCACTTTAATTAAAGAATTACATCAAAACTATCTAAGAGGCTATTATTTTTGAACAGTGATTTAGTATTTTGACCCTTCTTCACGCAAGCAATAAATTATTTGGAAGGCAAACATTTGCAGGTGAGCGAGGAAGTGAAGCGGGTTGAATCACTGTTCTGAAATGGAGCAGAAATTAAAAGAATTGTGAACTGATTGCAGTGGAATTGTCTGCCTGATTGCCTTTCTTCCGTGTGCCTGAGAACTGCAATAAAACTGGGAATACAGCAAAGATTAATGGTTTTGTGATGTTCGCTTTCTCGTAAAAGTGGATGAGTCCTTGGACAGACAGACTCATTCTTGTTTTCATCTGAGGAGAACTTTGCCAAAGGGACATCTACGGAAGGGACAGCCATTAATAAAGCTGTAACAGTCAAGCTGTGAGTGTGATAAACCAAAGGGCAACTCTGGTCTGAGCCGAGCTGTGGCTGCGGCTCCTGTAGAGGAACCACAACCAACATCAGTCGCATGGGTTGAGCTTGGTGCTTGGATCCCTGGACTGAGTACTGATGAGGCCCCACCTCAAGGGCTGTGTCCAGTTTTGGGCCCTCATGACAGGAAAGACATTAAGTGGCTGGAGCATGCCCAGAGAAGGGCAACGGAGCTGGTGAAGGGCTTGGAGAACTTCTGAGGAGCAGTTGAGGGAGCTGGGGTTGCTCAGCCTGGAGAAAAGGAGGCTGAGGGGAGACCTCACTCTCTACAGCTCCCTGTAAGGAGGGTGTAGCCAGGGGGGGTCGGTCTCTTCTCCCAAGGAACAGGCGATGGGACAAGAGGAAACGGCCTCAAGTTGCCCCAGTGGAGGTTTGGGATGGATATTAGGAAAAATTTCTTCATGGAAAGGGTTATCAAACATTGGAACAGGCTGCTCAGGGAAGTTGTGGAGTCACCATCCCTGGAGGTATTTAAATGCTGGGCAGACATGGTGCTGAGGGACATGGGTTAGTGATGGTGGACTTGGCAGTGCTAGGTTGATGGTTGAACTTGATGATTTCAAAAATCCCTTCCAACCTGGACCATTCTATGATTCTAAAAGTAGGTGGGGGTTTTGCTGTACGTTATCTTCAACCCATCCTTGCAGACTGGCATGAGTTTGCCACCAGCAAACTTCCACTGGCTCCATTGAGGAATGTGTGCTGGGATCCCTTTTTTTACTGGACGCTTAGAAAACTAGTTAGCATTATGTAGCCATGTTTTCTTCCTATTTTTCCTTTTTTTCGCATGATTGTTCAAATTAATCTGAAGCCCAAATGACTTGTAGAAGGGCCAAAGGGAAACTGGATGGAAATCAGTAAGGAAAGCCGTGTCTGGAGTGCAGTAAAATAAGGTGTAGGGTCTCAGAGATCTCACTCCAGATTTGGCTGGTGTTTGGAACAACGCAGAGCAGGAGAGCGGAGCAAATAAATCAAAAGATTGCAGGATCTGTGTTTCCATGATCTTTCAACCCTGACGGCACGCAATAGACTGCGCTAAAACTGGGATGACGATGATGGCGTTGTAGACTGCATTATTTATTCACAGGCTAGCAAGCCCAGACTTATTTATTCAGTTCATAGGCCATTAATTCATGATCATTCCACGAATATAACCAGAATTAACATTAAAGTGAATTTTGCAGCCTGCGTGAGAAAACACATTCACTGCTAAAGCTTAATGGAAGGTTTCCTATTGAACAAATAAATTTCTGCTGCTAATTAAATGCTATATGCAGAATTTTAAGAACAGATTCACACTGATTTTAAAGCTAGAATAAGGTTTTAAAAGGAATACATTTCCAACAAAATCCTGTACTTCTATTTTATACCAAATCAGAGTATAGAAGCAGTGAAAGCAATAGATGTTGTGATAATATTGAAGTTTTAAGTGTATATAAGTGTTAAGAGTTGTTAAAACTTGAGCAATTTTGAGACAGACTTTACTTATACGTGTTGACCTGTGAGATCCAGGGGACATGTGAGTAGCACACAGTGCAGCAGCTGTGAAAATATGGGTTTAAAAAATATTTTTTCTTAGGAAAACAAGCAAAAAAAAGAGTCTGCATGTTCAGATTTGTATCTCAGGGACTGATGAATGCCTCAGAACCAGGAGAATTTGTCCAATGAAGTTATTTCTCCTCTTTTGTAAGAGTTAACCTGGAGAAGTTTTTCAAAGATTTCTTAGGTTTTTCACGTTTGTTTGGGAGGTTGTGTGATACGGTGTATTTTGTTCATCTTCCATCTACATTAGAAATGCAGATGTGAAAGTGTTTGGGTCCACTGGATTTTAACAAACCTAAAAATTGAGGGTGACACTGAGTAAAGGCTGTCTAGAATATCAGTAGAAGGACCTGTTTTCCTTTATTTCCTATCATCTTCTGTTCCACACGTTATGTGTGGTAAGTAGGAACCTTGCCTTGCCTTTAGGCTTGACCATTTTGGTTCCTGGAACGTTACTGGTTGTCAGAATTATTTTAGGCTTTTTGGCTTCATTAGGTCTTAAAATCATTTTAGAGGAAATTATGGAAGGGGCATATGGCCCTCCTGTTGGGGTGAATGACACACACTAGGAATATTTTAGAAAATTAAAGAAAATAGGGTATTTATTTACTTATTTATGGTTCTAATCTATGTCTCATGATGTTATCTTTGGGAAGCTGGTGTTTTATCAGCTGAAGTGATGAAACAGACAAGAGGAAAAAAATTACTTTTTTTGGGTATTGAATCCCTTCACTGTGTCTCCTGGCTTTGCTCTCTCCAAAGTTCTATATTTAATCCCAGCTTTTGCAATTTTTCTCAAGGATATGAACTGTGATGACTGCTGAATTTGGAAGCTTTCCCTACCACAGAGAGCTCTGTGTCCAGCTGAATTTCTAGCGAATAATGGAGACCGATATTATCATTAAACCATTCTTATATTAATTATTTTTAAGTATGTGATAAATAGACTAAGAACCACAACTCTCAGTTTTTCATGGATAACTCAACAACTTCATCACTGAAAAAGTCCAAATATCTTTTGGCCGTGTCACATCTCAAAAAGCAGAATGGAACCACGAGTTTGTTGTGACCAATGCTATTAATCATGTGTAAAATTAGCAGCTCCCCCAAATGTTAGGATTAGCTTCCGTAAGGTCACAGAACTGCTGCAGGGGGCATCTTAATAAGCGCATCGCTATGGGGCTGGAGAAAGTGACACGGAGCTTGGTAACAGGTTTGAATGTATGGTCCCCAGGGTATTTAAATAGGCGTTTATGAGAATCAGAAGAAATAAATTATGAAGCTTTTCCAGTAGCACTCATTTTCAGTAAGTCTACCTTGGCCCTGGCAGGGAGAACCTGGCATGGAGTAACGTGAAGCATCAGAAATGCCAAAGAAAAGGGGCTGCGCTGGGCAATTATCTCCCGCTCGTCCAGTGGCACTTCCAGGTATAATTTACACGTCCTGCTCCCTGCATTGATTTGTTGGGAGGAAAGTTATAATCACGAAGAACCCACAGCTCCTGTTCTCTGAAAAGAAAATGAATCAAGTGAAATCGGGATTGCTTAAGTGAGTAACAGCTTTTCTTAATATCTGAAACAATGAAGAATACAGGTTTTGAACAGTTTTACTGTTTTAAATTAATAACTTCACATCTGCTTAGAGAGATAACACTGTCCTGAATAAAGCATGACTTTCTAGCTTTGTATAATGACTCTTTTTCAGATGATATTACAGAGAGCCATAGAATAGGAGATGAACCTTAATTAATATTCTTTCAATTACAATATATTTCACTGTCATATTCTTCTAATATTCATGAACTAGTGAGGAGCTGGTTATAAATCTAATGACTAGGAAACTAAAAGAATATGAGAGTGCAACTCTATCTCTTCCTGGAGAAGACACCTATTTAATTCCTAGCTTCCATGTATTATTCAAATCTTTGCTCTTAAAAGTTATAGACAGTGATCCAAATTCTGCCATCACTTATGTGCAGAAAATACATAACTATTAAAATTTAATTGGAAGTTCATTTCAGATTTGTTCAAGCTTCTTGATGGGAAACATGGCATTGTGTGGATGACTTTCTGGGGCAGCATACGCATGGTTTGGCCATTTATTTTTGAAGTGGCTGTAATGACTGTGTGCTATATCTGCTCTAGTGATAGTGGTTTTTAAGCTCTTTTAGAAGCAGAGGTTGCTAATATTGCAGGAGGAGGAGAGCTGGTGGTACGGGGCGCTGCTCTTTGCTGGCAGATAACGCTCTGGCTTGTTTAAACTGAAAAAGAAAAATGTCATAAAAGGAATAGAAGTTGATTTTACCCAGCTCGTTGGAAGGGATCAGTGCCACACACTCTTCCTTTTAAGGTGTACTCCTGATAATTTATGGGGTTTTTTTGTGTGCGACCTGTTACCCTCCACTCATGGTGCTTTACCCACCGTCACCGTTTGACCCTGTTCTGAGCAACTTGCAGCTGATCATGGTGGAACCACAACAGCCGTGCTTGATCCTCAAGGAAGAGCAGGGTTGCTGGGTTTGAGACGCAGTGGAAAAAACCTTTGCTTTAGACTGTGTTCAGGATGAAATGAATTAAAAAAAAAAAGAAAATTTCTCAGAACTTTGCCACGGTGACTCAGCAAGACAGAAATTAGATTTTTACTGTTTTTTTCCCCTTCCCAAGGCCAGTTGCCTTTAGTCAATGCAGCTGGCCCCATAGTTTGGGATAACCCACAGGATAACAGCCATTGCCCTGGAAAGGCCGCTCACACATAAACTCATATTTTCAGTTTCATGCATTTGAGATGAAAAGCCCATTTAATAAAAGCTGGCAAGACAACAACAATATATACAGTTTCTGTAATTAGAAAGCAGTTTTCCCTTGCTGCGGTGTTTGAGAGATAAGACAGGACAGTGCAGTCATAAAAAAGAATAACTTTTGAAAATCAGCTGCATTGTGACTAAAATATAATAATTTTTAACAATGAATAAATCAAAAATCATACCCACAGCTCCTGTAGTTTAGAAATAACAGCTGACAAAGGAAATAAAAGCTTGGTAGTAACATATTAGTGTGAAAGAAACCACTTTTCAGTTGACCTACTCTAAAAGTCATTAACTAGCAATGTGCTGACAACACAGGAAAAATAACCTCACAGAGTATTTTATTGGTTTTCCTACTGAGCTTCAAGTAATATCAGAGTCAGTTTAGGAATTTAATGCAACAGTTATGTAGCATATCCTTAATTATTTGGGTGTTTTTTGTTGACTATTTCACAAAATGTAAAACTTACTGTTCTCTTCAAACATTAAGCAACAACTACTTTGATAATGAAAATTGATCCTATGTGTAATTTAGGATCAAACCAATTCCCATGCTCCTGAGGTAACAGGATTTTTTGATATTATTAATAGACACTATAGTCTAAATTCTTTCTTCATTTCTAATTTTACTTAAATAGCCTATTCTTAGAACTACCACACTCAAAAACCCGTGTTCTCAGCACAGATTGCCCGAACCTGTGATTAAACCATCCCCGTCTGCCATTGCCTGAGAGGACAGTGATTGGCTTTGACGAAGCAGAAGTGATGAGAGAAGGTGGAAGTTTTATATAGGCAGCATTTCCTATAACTAACCTTTTAACTGGCCTATTTAATCTGTACCTATTCATGAGGAGAACAATAAACAGTAAAAAACTCTGCTATTTGTTTGTGGCGCTTTGGAAGGAGCCCACAAGGACTGGAGCGAGAGTGAGTGACGCTGCATCATCTCAAGATGATACAAACAAGACGGGCAATTCCCCTTCCTCTGCCCACTAGCTGTGCATTACCTAGAATAAGTCATATTTTTTAGCAAGAAGGGAATATTTTTGAGCAAAGAAAACCCTGAAATAGATCAACTTTATGTAGTTTTGTTTTTAATAAAAGCAACTGTAACCCTCTTTCAGGATTAAGCTACACCTGAGTTCTTGGGGGCTCAGACCTTCAACATCCAGCCTGTTGCATCTTTTGTAAGTCAGCAATGATGGGGTCTGAGTAAAAATCTCTTTATTTATTACCATTTCAAGTGTTCCAGGACAAGATCACACTATTTCTGGCACTCTCCCTACCCCTTCCACAGAAAGACAGCATCAAATCTGATAAGATTTAAGTCCAAGATGTGATGAGACAATAGATGACCTTATCTAGGCTCCCTTTCCCATGGAAGGTTGGACCAGAAAATTTTTTGAGGTCCCTTCCAACCCGGGATGTGGTTCTGTGATGATCACAGTGTGTCCAGATGTTTGTGGTGCATCAGTTCTCTGCCTAGAGCCACTCTTCAAAAGGCAACCCCAGTGAAAAAAAAAAAGCAGCCAAACATAAAGGCAGAAAGAGAACTCAAGTAAACAAAATACTCAAACGCTTTTAAAACCCCACCTGGGTTTGAAAGTGCCTGCCACACGAGTCCTCATGCTGCCCCAAAAAGTTCCCTCTACTTTTTGCAGCTTTTTTTTTCTTAATGCTCGTGGTCATGCAAGCTTTAAAAAAGGGAAAAAAATATAAATCTGGGCATAACAAATAATAACTGATATCTTTTTTCTTCTGTGCTCAGGTCCGCTTTCTGTGCTGCTTGATGTCGTGGTTCCCAGTAGAGATGTCTCGAAGGCGAGGGACTCCGGGATTTGTCAGATTTGCCCCGTTTAGGGATCCCAGCACTGGGCTGACAGGTGAGAGCACCGAGGAGCCGCTGCCGCGCTCCCAGCCAGGAGGGACACAGCAGGTCCCTCCAGAGCTCCCGAGTTTCACAGGGGTTCCCCCCTCAGTTTGAAATAACTCACATTTCCCGATTGGTTTTTTTTATTATTTTATTTTTAAAAAAGCTTATTTTTCCAACTCAGAGGGGTGAGCCAAAAAATAGCTATCCCAGAGCAATGAGACAAAATCTCTCTCTTCTGTGTGCCTAAAGTGAATGCTTCTCCCATCGTAACTTGTGCTGCAATAAGCATATTTTCCTCCTTTGCTATAATTTATAATTATTGTTAAAGAGTATGGTTAGGATGATTATGCCAGGCCATATAAAGCAGTTAGCAATAAAGAAAAATAGTTTTCTTATTTAAATACAATACTTAACATTTTTTCTAGTATATTTTAAAAATGTAATTTAAAATAGATGATTACAGTTATGCTCTTTCCTTTATTTAAAGATAAAAATAGGTTTTAAAATGTTATGGCTATTCCAGCTGTCTTCCCCCCTGCCAAAAAAAAAAGAGCAACCACCATCCAACAGAGATTTGATTCTTTTCATGTCCAAGTTCACTAACTTGGAGGCAATCTTTGAGTTTTTATTGAAGACATGATAATTTAGCTTCTACAAAGCTAACTGAATTAACTGTTACACATTCCCTACAATTTGTATTATCTACAAAGCAGGGCATTTAGTGAATAAAGGCACGTGGGCAAAGGCAGACCTTTTTGCAAGAGACAATTCTTTAATTTGTTTTAAGGTGTGAAAGTCAGCACTGCAGACACCGTATATTGCAGGGATGTCAGTGATAATGTAACGCCTTACCTGCAGTAAATTGTAAATTAAACCTCTGAAATCCACTGGCTCCCCGTGGCACAGACACCCGTGTTTTGTAATTGCAGTACAAATTGCCTTCCAAGGAGATCATGTTAAGCTCTTGATTTCTTCCCTGACGCTCCCGAAGAGGTGAAGTACTTTATACTTATCATTAAAACCCAGCGATCTATACAAATCGCTTCCCGACGTGGCGCTCGCCCTGTGACTCCCAGACAGATAACGGGCACGTCCCGCCGGAGCTGCCGCTTCCATCTGGGTGACAGATAAGAAATTCCGCTGGACGGGTTCCCGCGGTGATAGACAGAAGTAATATCTCTGGCAGCAGGAGAGCTCTGCCACCACCGTCTTTATAAAGTTAACGCTTTTGGAGTAAACAGCTTTTATGCAAGAGGAGATTTATGGAAGGTCTCAGGAAATACTCCACCACGCACCATCCCAGTGGAGTTAAGGTCTCAGTTGCGGGCAGAGATTGGGTCACATTTAAGCACTGACCCAGCAATGTAGTTGTGACCTGGAATTGCTTGGCTTAACTTTTAGGGAGGGAAGGTGATCAATTTACAATCAGAGTTTTCATAGGGAAAGTTCTGTCTGGGAAAATCCGGAGGAGGAGACAGGGGGGAGGCAGCTCCAATGGCTCCCCAGGAAAAGCTGCTCTTCAGCATCACTGATCTGGGAAGTTATGGCTGAAAACTGTTCTGATTGGCCCAGACTTACTATTTTTTTCATCTCTTCTCTGAGAAATGGAAGTGGAAATCAGCGAAATAAAGACAACAAGCACCATGAGAAGTTGTGATCCCCCTCTGCTCTTGTAGGGTGCTTTCCATCTTTTTTACCCACAGTTGCACACTAAATACGGAGGAGTCAGACGCAGAGAAGAGGCTCGAGCCACCAAGCACATCCCCTCCTGGTGCCTTCCTCAATGTGTGTGTTCAGCTGAGGCAAAATACTCTGGTATTTTGGGTTCTCGGGGTATTTCTGAGGATTGGTGATGGTCTTTGGCACATAGGTAACTCCCAGGCGTGCAGTAGGGGTTGGTATTTTCACCTGGAAAATAAGCCAAGTGTAGTAAAAATGCAATGTTGAGCGCTCCTTCTCTTTATGCAGTGATCAGTACAGTGATGTCTAAACTTGGAGGCAGCTCAGGGAGGGAACATAACTTTGGGGCTGAAGGTTCGAAACCTTAAAAGTGAATTCCAGACCTTATAGTTAATGAACGCACTCATCTGGCACAATAAGTTAAACCAACTTCAGACATTGTGTTTTCACAGCGAAACGTATCCCCCAGAGAGGACAAACCTTTAGGAGCTGGAGAAATCACCTGTGGAATTTCAGCTTCCAAGACACATTAGGATGCTTGTTGGATCTCCTAAAGGTAGGGAAAATTATTTCTAGTCTTGCCTTGCAAAAAGCATTTTGTGCCTGTGTCATCAGGAAAGGTTTTAGAACAATAACCAGGTGGAGAACCCAAGCTCTCCTGCCTCGGCTCAGCTTTCAGGGCTGCCCAAGGGGAAGGTCCCGGTGCCCCGGGGCAGCAGGAGCAACAGCTCAGAAAAATACCTCTGTGTTGCCTCATCGTTCATAGGTACATAAGAAAGCTTCTCCAGAGTCATGATGGTCCTCACATGATCAAACCTTCGAAAAAATTTCTTAGTTGTTAAACAAGGTAGTTACTGTGGGTTTTTTTTCTTTTTATAAAGTGTAGGTTTTTGAAGTTTTGGCAGTTAATCCTTTATGTGGGAGTGTGATTGTTCCTACATAATGAGGTAGAGAAAAATGACAGAAACTGTCTCTGCTAATAATGATGATATTTGTCCTGTCCCTCTCTGCACGTAAGACGATTTCACAATTAAATGCAGTATGGCCAGGAAGAAGAACTGGCTTTTCAGTTGATCTAGTTATAGCATAACATGCTCTTCCCTTTAGAAAACAGAACCTAATCTGCCTTGGGTAAAATGTTTTGTTTTGTGGTTTTTTTCTTTTTCTGTGACAGGCGTGAGGGGACTGGAGCTCAGACACCGCTTGGAAACCAGCCTGCGGACGGCGCCTTTGTGCTGGTGACAAATGCCATTACGCCAAAATAGCATCACGCTGCAGTGTGCGGGTGATGAAGAGCTGGAATCGGGCACTTGGATGACACTCCAGATTGTGCTGATACCGGGGAATAAATTCAGGTCAGTACCGTCTGATTTACTGCTGAAATACCTCGCTGCGTTATGGAGTGCCTGAAGTTCCTTTCATAAGGATGCAACAACTGATTGAGAAATGCTATTATAAGATACGCGCTTTCCTCCCTCCCACTGAGAGATAAATTCCTGTCAAATGCCTTCCGCACTCAGAAATGCTCTCTGGACTCAGGAACTTTGAACGAGATCAGCCGGTAGCACTGAAAGGGTGAGATTTGGGAAGGGTGACACAAGAGAAGAGGTGCCATCGTCACTGTGGCCATCAGCCCAGGCTGCCACTGCCCCCGGGCGGGCAGGGACAGAGACCCGGGGACAGGGAGATTTGACCTTAAATAAAATGCAATTAGAACTGGTAGGACAGGGTGCTTGTTGATTTACTATTTATACAGTCTTTATTACAACCTTAGAGATAACTTAGGGGTTGTGGGAAGGGGAAGGTATCTGTCTCCAAAGTCATACAAAGAAGAGTTTTGATGGGAAATCCATGTTAGCCTAAGGGCTGCTCTCGCAATAGCAGCCATTGGACTTTCTCTGAACTAAAAAGAGACCAGCAGAGTTTTGGTGAACACCAAGTGTCTAACCTTGTGGTTTCTCAGCTGGACACGCTGGCTGTGGCCAGCAGCCTCCTTACCATGGGAGACACAAACCCTGTCTTTCACCACATGCTTTAGGACTGCGTGCTGCATGCAGTAAAGATGATGGAAAAACATAAACAGTGTAATTTACTCATTAAAAAGTTCAGAGACCAA
Organism: Limnodromus scolopaceus; assembly: GCA_028565335.1. Lineage (NCBI taxonomy): Eukaryota > Metazoa > Chordata > Aves > Charadriiformes > Scolopacidae > Limnodromus > Limnodromus scolopaceus. The sequence continues at coordinate 38,892,934 of JAOXNO010000002.1, forward strand.
TGGGCACAGGTTTTTTGGATGCACCTCTGTAAGGGGCCACGGGGGCCGAGGCTGAAGGCCTCCTCGTCCTCCTCCCCGGAGGACCATGCAGCAGGAGCAAGTTCCATCAGGCTCTTTCCTCACACCCTGGAGGCACCTGGGGAGCAGCTTTTTACTGTCCCTCAAAAGTCATCTCAGGAGCAAACCAAAACAGATAAATAAATGAGTCCCAGACTCTTGCTTTCTCTTCCAGTGCCTTCTGAAGTACTTTACAGATCTTTTTAAACTCATCTCCCAACACTATTTTCCTGATGGAAGGAGGAAAAGGGAACAGAGAGAAGTCTCTTCTTGCATGAAGAGCATGGGAAACCCAGCTCTCCCTTCCCTGGCTCCCTTAAAAAAGAGTAAAGAAAGCAATGCACCCTCTGAAACGACAGTCCTAAGTACTGTCTCACTGCAGACATAAAATAATGGAGTTTGGTGTGTATTTTCCAGGGCAGGGAGGCTCTGTGCAGCAGAATTCTGATTGCCCCCGCTTCGCTTGCCCCCCACATGCCGTGGCGCTGGGCCGGGGCCGTGGCGAGCAGAGAGCTCCAGACACTGGTTTAACAGACAAACAAGCAAAAGTTCATCTCCCTATATAAATAAAATTATAGTAATGAGTTACCCATATTCTACGCTAAAGTATTTTTATGAATTCAGAAGATATGAAAGTATATAGTATGTCTCTCTGAAGACATTTTAGAATATTTATGAAAACAATTCATAAAATTAAATCCCATTAGTTCTAGATTAGCACTTGACATTTGTCAGACTAATAACTTTTCCTAGCTAGAGGGGATGCCCTGGCTTTCAATAATGCTTAATGGGTTTTCTTCCTGATATCTATCTGGCGGTGTTATTCTTATTCTTACTTATACAAATGGCACTGATCCGACGGGATTGCGTTTTTATCTGGGATGCAATCTTTAATGCACCCCTTCCTGCAGCCCCGCGTATGCACATGTACCGTCGGCGTATCCAGCCAAAACACTTCTCGTATTTTTTGTGAGCCTAACAATCAGCCTAAACATGACAATTCACACCCATTAATAACAGCTAAATCATATATTTTTATGTCAATGCTGACAAAGTTGTTTATATGGCTACCTGCATGTTTGGAGGGAAGATTGTCCTGGTTTGATTAATGCATCACAAATGTTTATGAGCCGTGTCCGCTTGGCTGCCATACTCCATACCAGAGACAATTTTTATAGAGGTTTCTTAAGATACCTATCTTACTCCCCTGGGCAAACAGAATTCAGGAAGTAATAACAACTACATCAAACAGGTATGTTTTCTTGTCTGGTTTAAATATTGTAATAGAGTGAGTTTCACGCTTTGCAGATGGAAAAAACTTTGATGTCCGCCGGTGTAAAATCAGTACGATCTACTCTTTAAAATTACATGGAGTTGTCTGAGATAGATCGCTGGAAATGGGAATTTGAGGAGGGTGTCTTTGCCAAAGCCTGTTATACACTTGCGTTTCCACCCTGCAGGTTCCTGATTGCTCTGGTTGCACGGTACCTAATGATTGGGAAGCAACGGCTAATAAGAATGTCCTTATTAGAGACAAACTCTGTTCTCTTAATTACTATAGGGTTTCTCCCTTGCTGTACTCTCCTCCTTTACCTTCAGTCTCCTACCTAGTTACCCAGGCTGAATCTACAGACAGAAAGCCCTGCCGTTGTATGTGCCTTACGCGTATTTTCATGTTATCGTTGATAGAAAAAGGAATTTACCTCATCTTCCAGCTCTCTCTGCTTGGTCATTGAAGAAACGCATGTTTTCACCAGGGAGCTCATTATTTCTATGAGCAAATACGCTGACTTTGGCCACGGAGGTAAAAAAATCCATCTAAGTTCCCACAAAAGGGCTGGAAACCATAAAGGCAGACTAAGCAGTGAGCAAAAGCTTACTCAAGGCAGTAAAAGATGTGCCTCCGTCTACGTGCTCCAGTGTGAGCACTTCAGCCTCTGGCTTAAAATCAGCTCTAAAATCCAGAACCGAGGGCATTCCCGGGGAGAAAGGTGTCTACTTGACGCCTTGGCTGAGTTTTCCTGCAGGTAAGAGGGAAGGGAATCCCGTTTGAAGCATCTGATCTACCAAACTAGCAGCTGGGTTTGATTCAGGACCCACCCAGGGCACCGAAAGCTGATGGATTTGCAGCACAGAAATAGTAGAGGGAGCTGGTGTGAATCACCTCTGAACAGGGTCTGCTGCATCTTTCCTGGAGCTCTTCAAAACCATTTGAACTTGGGAACTCCTCCTGTGGCCTTAGAACATTTTTTCATTTAAGCAAAATACAGGTTTAGTTGGGAACAAAGCTTCATGGTAAGAAATTGTGTAAGTCCCGGTGATCTCGTGTGACCTCTGTGGGTGCGAGCGGGGTGTCCCAGAGCCCTGCTGCCCCCAGAGCTCTCACACGCGGGACAAGAAACTGCTCACAGAACCAGGCGTTTCTGGTAGAAATGCGTGTTTATTGCAGAAAACATAAAAGTCTTATTTTTCTTGAAGAATCAAAAAAGAAATAGTCTCTTATCTCCCACTTCTTTACCCTCCTTTGGACCAAGACTTAGCTCAAAAAAGCTCTTTTGTGGAGGTTTTCCTGTGATTCCAGTATTCTTGTCTTTTTTTTTTTTTTTTTCCTGCGTCCAACTTCAAACCCAGCAGCTTGCACATGTGTTTTCTACTGTTTTCTACATGCCTTTGGTTTTTTGGGTAAATTTATTTATCTTTAGACTGGAAAATATGATTAGTGCCACTATCTGGCTCCATAAAGGAACATAATGAATTAGGCCAACTGATTTAAAGTTAATGCGGTGGTAATTTCAGTGAGTATGAAGCTCTTCAGTAGGTTACAAAAAAGGCTACGAAAGAACAAAAAGGATAAATTGTAGTAGATAAATCAAATTAAAAAGATCAGCTTTTATGCAAAATAATCATTGCATACATCATAAATGTGTTCTTTTTTATACAGTACCTACCACTAAAAATCCACTATAAGAATATTTTACAGGCTATTAAGACTCATAGCTGTGATATACACTCTTAAGTGTAAAAAAATGCAGTAATCATTTATAGTGCTTATTACCATTTCTGGAATAATCCTGTAAGGTCTCTGGCAGGTATTTCTTTTTCTTTGGGATGTTTTTATTGGAAAACAGTGTTCCCTTGAGCCTTTTGCAGGAGACAAAGGGAAATTTGAGCTAAATATTGCCCTCTTTGTTGTTTGAGGGATCCCATTGTCATGTCAAGGAGCTGAGGAGCTCTGGAGAGGACATCCTCTGGGGCAGAGCCTTGCTGGCCTTAGCACGAAGCTTTTGAAGAATTTTCTAAATGTGTTTATTGTTCCGTTACTCACTTCTGAACCTTTTAATGATTTCTTGCATATTCCTTGTTCTGAAAAGGCATGCTATTTGGTTTCAGTTCTATACAAAATTAGCCAGATCTCAGGAAAAACATCTAAGGGTCATTGCAGCTAGATGGATAAATATTGCATGACTGCTGAATGTTCAGTAGCAGTAATTAAAGCTAATGGAAAGCTTGCAATTAGTAATAGGGAGAGGGGAATCATAAAAAGTAAAGCTACTCAAATTATTTATTGCAGACGTTTAGACCTTGATCATCCAGAGACCCTCATGTTTAATAGGTGTGCACTAACGAGCTGGTTCAGGTTTGGCTGTCGTCTGCAAAATGTATCTTTTTTTTTATTATTATTTTTTGGGGAAATGCATTGTCTATGAGAAAATGAGGATTTTCTCACCCCTTTTGGGGCATGCCTATGAATTGGTGGTGTGGGTGCCACTCTTCGTGCCGTAACTGGGCCCTGTCACACCATAGCTGTTGCTTGATAGGAAGATAAAAAACTTGCTAATTATCGCTGCATCGGGTAAATTATAAGTGGTTGGGTTTTTTTTCCAATTGGTGTGGGGGTTTTTGATGCCTCCAACAAATGTAGCACATCTTGCTTACTGAAGAGAGTTGTTTGAGCTGAAGTTGTTAAATGTTTGTGAAACACAGGAGTGTCTATGGGAGTGCCCGGGCAGCGCTCGCTGGAGCCAGGGCAGGGGCTGGGGCTGGGGCAGCCGGCAGCGAGGAGAGAGTTCAAAGGACTGGTTGACTTGGCAGGGAATAAATAAGATATAAAACACAACAAAGACAGAATACCATTAATTACCACGAAATAGCAATTTGTTTCCTGAACGACCTGTTGGTCATTCCTACCATCCTGCAGTGCTAATTACAGAGAGGGTGAACCTGCCCTGACATGGTTTTGAGCGGGGATTTGGGAATTCTGGTGCCTGGAAAAAGCCCCTGGGAGACACAAGAGCCCAGCACAGGGACCGGCTTTGCCCAGTTCTCCCCATTCACCAGCAGCTTGTGAAGCCTGGTCTTACCCTGTATCTCCGCTTTTGAGCTATTTGCAGTTCCAGTAATAACCCCGGTTGTTAATTTGGGGACTAGCTCTCTGAACAGAGCAATTTCTTTTTTTCTGGGATACATCTAATATTGTGCAACCTGAGCCTCTGCAACCATAAGAGCTCCACCAGCTTCTGCCAAACCTTCCTGCAGGTGCGGCGCGGCTTTGTCTGTGTTACCTTCCCCTAATTTTATACCCAGGTGAGCACCAGACCCACCTGCAACCCAGACCCCAAAACTCAGGCTGGGCACAGGTAGAAAATGAGGAACAACATCCACTGTTACCATCCTGAATTTTAATCTTCTCTAATAAGCATCACAATCCTGGCAATATGAATCGAGCTTTATGTTGATATTTAATACACCCATCTGCCGCGGCAGTCCAGAAGGAGAAATAATTATGGATGTAGGCAAGAGATCTTGTTATGTGTTGGAGAGATGCCACAGCAAACAAAAGGATGTTTTTTGTAGTCTTGAGATCTTGGCTTCTGTAATGTGAAAGGCCCTCGTGTTTGTTAAGCATTACAAGATTTCCATCGGTTCATTTTTTCTCATCGACTGCACAAATCTCCGATTCACTGGGCAGAAAAACAGCACTGGGTGCTGAAGTTGGGTATGGAATCAGATGATTTACAACAGTGAAAGCAGAGGGAGGAAGTGTAAATTCATACTGGCATGCCACCAGCAGGCTGGACTAAAAATACTCAGCAAAACTCATTCTAATTGAAAAAAGATTATTTTTTTTTTTTCAAAATAAAACCAGGATTGTTGCATTGGATTTAGACACGACACCGTATTCATTCTCTCCCTTAAATTTCACAGCCACACTGAGGTTATCATAGAAAGTCACAGCTTTATTTCAGCAAAATTCAAATTAACACTATGTGGTAAAAAGATGATGCTGAAAATATCATAGGAACATTTCCAAAGAACCGGTCTCCTGCCTGCCTTTGAGACCATAGTTTTGTCTATTTTACTTTCCCAAACTTTTCTCCACTGTGAAACACCTTATACTGTCAATAAATACGTATTCTTATTGACTGTATGAATTGCTAATTTATGCTTTTATCAGTCTCTCATCAACATGTGGCAGTTTATTACCACAGTTATGTTATTGTTAGTGTTAGTTAACCTTGATCTTATTCAATATGGAAAACAATTTTACCAAACAACTCAAATGTTCCGACAAAAATGGTTGTATTTTCCCTACTAAGACCCATCGAAGGTATAAATGATGGAATTATGTCAAGCCAAGGACTTAGCTTATATTTTACTTCCTTGCATTTTTGGAAAGCTAAAAAGTATCTTAATAGGATTGCAAGGAACCTTTCCAACAAAAAGGCGTGTGCATTGTTTGGAAAATATCAATTATTGAGGCAAAACAGACACGTTCCCTGTGAGGAAGAGCTTGGTTGTGGTTCTGTCCCCCAAAGTGTCTCTTCTCTGTCAGTGGGAGATGGCCCACTGTGGGGCAGGGGACCACCGAGTCACCACTCCCACAGGGCAATGCTCCTACGGGTAATTATAAAAAGCTGAGAAAAAGCACACAATTAAATTTCTGGGCTGAGGGGAAGAGCACCACTCTGCAGGTGAGTCTGGGCCAACATGCACCGTTCATTCCATTCAAAGAAATCTATTCTACATTGAGGAATTCCCTCCTCAAACCTACTGTGTGGAAATTATAAGTGACTGGACTGCACTGAATCTCACTTTGGTTTTGTTCTGGTGTTTCTTTGTTGGTTTTTTTTCTTTTTGAAATCAAGTTTCTGTTAAGAAAGGAAAAGATTGTATATAAAATTAAAATGAAGCACAAAGTCAAGGGCAACATCAATTTGCTTACTATCTTCCAGGAACAATTAGAAATTGCCCACGTGCTACGGATATCCAGATATCGTCTTAGTTGTCATAGTTTATAGTAATTTGATGATGAGAAAAAATTATAATGTGGTTTTGCAAGAAGCTTTTACAGAACCAATTTGTATGTTTAGTTCACCTGAGGGAGGGAAGGGTTGCAAATTCTGGTAGATAATATCTCTGAATATCTGATAATGGAGGTTGCTTTTTGAAGCAGATTCCTGGATGTGCATGAATTTTTCATATCAAGTGAGGTAGATACATTTTTATCATTTTGACTTGAAGGACTGAGTCTGACTCGGTTTGTTTGACAGTTATCTGAAGCACAGCCCCGTGGGGGACACAGCTGGCAGGGGCTGAGGGTCTCTGTCCCACCTTCTCCCAGCAGGTCCCCACAGAAGCTTGATCAGGAACGTGTCGAGGCATATTTGAGCATCTCAAGGATGGAGACCACATCACTGCTGTGGGCTGCTTCAGTGTTCAACCATCCTCACAGCTAAAAGTTTTACTAATATTTAAGCTTCTTCAGGAATTTAATTTGTACCTTCTGCCTCCTGTCCTGTCACCAGCAGCCACTGAGAAGAGTCTGGCTCCATCTTTTTAATAGACACAGATAAGACCTCCCTGAGCCATCTCTTCTCCAGGAAGAAACATCTGAGTTAATGCTTCTGCTCCAGCCTTTTCATCATCTTCATGGACCTTTGCCAGACTAACTCCAGTAAGTCCTTGTTCCTCTTCTACTGGGGAGCCCAGAACTGGGCCCAGTGCTCCAGATGTGCCTCACCAGTGCTGAGCATAAGGGAAGCATAGCCTCCCCTGACCTGCTGGCAACAGTTTGCCTCATGCAGCCCAGGGTGATGGTGGTCTTCTTTACCACAAGGGTGCTTTGCTGGTTCGTGGTCAGCTTTATTGCCCACTGAGACCCTCAGGTTGTTTTCCACAGAACTGCTTTCCAGCCAGTCAGTCCCCAGCAGGTCCTGGTTTTTCCTTCCTGGGGCAGGACTCAGCATTTCCCTTTGTTGAGCTTCATGAGGATCCTCCGGTCTCTCCAGCTGATCCTGTGTCTCCTGTGGCATTACAGGCTCTTGGTGCATCAACCATTCCTTCTGCTCTTGTATCTTCTGCAGATTTGTTGAACACTGAGTGACTCAGACACATATAGGCTATTTGTATGTTGTGAGCATGTACAAGAAGAGGTTCAAAGACAGAGAAGATCAGGGTGTTGGCTAAAAACGTATGTGGTAAAGCAAGATCATAGAATCATAGAATAGTTTGGGCTGGAATGGACCCTTAAAGGCCATCTAGTCCAAATCCCCTGCAATGACCAGGTTCTTCAACTAGACCAGGTTGCTCAGAGCCCCAGCCAACCCATACTTGAACGTTTCCAGGGTTGGGACATCTACCACCTCTCTGGGAAACCTGGGCCAGTGTCTCAACACAAAAAATTTCTTCCTTGTATCAGGGCAAAATCTTCAAAAGCAATCAACCAACTTAGAAACCTGAATTGACTTTCAATGAGGCATTGTAACTCGTTCTTGAAACCGAGCCTTGGGTTTCTGTGTCACCTACGTGGTTTTGAAAGGGTCACCTTTGACTGCTATCACATTTTGCAGAATTTACAACCTGGATGGGAGAACTTGTGGGGAAAATGAGATGCCAGTAAAATGGAAATGAAGGAAATGAACTGTAGAGAAATGTCAAGTGAATTGTTTCAGAAATTTCTTCCATTTCACAGTGACTTATCTAAAAATTTGTATCAAATGGAACCTTTAAGTATTCATATTATCTTAACTTTCATCTGACATGAAGCAGGTTAGCTAACATTAGCAAGTTTAGCATGCAGGAAAATGGAAGATGGATTTAAATAACAAATGTATGCAAGAATCACCACAGAAAACATGCTGACAGATGTTTTTACGAACTCTGCTCCAAGCTTTATAATCAGGCGTGTTAATAATTCGCCCAGGACGGCTTTCTGCTTGGAGATGGTGCAGTCTAGGGCTTGGAGTGAGGTTCCTGCTTCCTCAGGACCGCAGGTTACTCTCTACCAGGAGTTGCTTTTGACCCATGGCATAGCAGGTGTCCTTGTGATCTTCTGGTGGCTGCAGAGGCTCTGAGAATCTTCAACTTCTAGAGGAGATAACACAGACCTACAGATAAGGGATTTTTTTTAAAATATTGACCTTGTGGGTATACAAGGGATGGGCCCAAAATTGCAGATGTGCCTAAGGTGGGATCAGCCCTTCTCCCGAAACACCAGAACTGCTCTGTATTTTAAAGCTGCAGCACATCCCGCTGCCTTTGAGCTCTCCAGGAGCGCAGCAGTGAAGGTTTCAGACCTGGGAGTAACAGCCCGGGCTCCTTTCCTCCCAGAGTGGATCAATACAATGCTCATCATGTCTCGTCTGTCTCCCAGGCAATAGCAATTATGAATCCTCAGCACGTTTTTGGAAAAGAAAAAAAAAAAGTAGCGAGCCATTAGTTTAGGGCAAAAGCATTACTAAGCAAATTGCATTGTAGAGAAGATGCAGCTTTCCTGGACACATATCATAACTCTCTGCCTTCCAAGGTCTTGCAGGTCCCACTCAGGTTTGGTGCGTGCTGGGTTTATTCCTTTTTTGAGCAAATAATGGCTGTCTCCTTATGCAGTTTTCCTTCTTTCTACAGCAAGCTTCTCAAAGCGGAACGAGTGTATATATGAACATGTGGAGCAGTGATTTACATTAATTACTCCCTAAGTGAGTGGTTTCCCCAGGAAACTCTCCCACCGGGCAATGCACATAGATGCATCCGGCGCTCGCTCGAAGATCCGCTGCTCTTTGAAGATTTGTCATGTTGGAGGGCATCAGCCTTTCAGGAGCTGCTACGCTGGAAAGAGAAACAACATATGCTGGAAATGCAAACATGCGACATTATATCTATTAAGGGAACTGCTGATGAAGAATACGTACAGAAAGAGTCCATCATACGCCATGAGCTTCACCACCTCTATGCATCAGAGGTGAAAATGTGATATCACTGCTTTGTTGATTAGTAGCAAGACTAAAGAAATTAGTAAGCAACAAAGAGTTCGTTGGTTTCCAGAGCCATAATATAATTCATTATTTTATCTTGATTTTGAAGGGAGAAGGAAAAGGAAATTTAATGTCATCTAAGCAGAGAAATGGAAAGCTTAAGCAGTGTGAAAGTTGTGGTTGTATTGAAAGCATTGGACGCAGGTACTAACACAGCATGGCACGTGTGCACTAACACATGTGCTGCTCAGCCTTCCACGCCAGTCACATTCATTGTCCCTTCGTTGCATTTGGCCTATCGTGTGTGTCTTGTTTTCCATTTTCAACAGGCAAAGGAGACACTCAGCTTTTCTTCACCCAGCGATAAGGGCAGCAGCTTGTGGACTAATTTTCTACCCAGATCCCCACTGAAGACCCTCCCAGGTGTTTCGAGTGGCCGTGACATGCCCTTCAGTGGGAGGAGGTGGCTTGGCTGTGCTGGTTGAGTGTGTTGGGACCTGGGACAGGTAGATGGGATCAGCCCTGGTGCCAGTGACCAAGGGCTGTGTGGGGACGAGGGCTGGGCACCACTACAGGAGTTAACACCACAGTGAGTGGCAACTAGCAAGTGTTTGTCAGGAAGAAACATGTGTCAAATGAAACTCATTTTCTTCTGTGGAAAAGGGAGAGACCTCAAGGTCTGAGGAGCAGAGGAAGAGGTCGCAGGCTTTGACTCAGTGGTTTGTTGGAAAAGAGCCTCCATGGAGCAGAGACCTCGTACATCCTCTCTGCAATCAAGCCGAGCATCTCCTCCAAGCATGAGCTCTCCTGGCTCCTTGTTTCCCTGGCAGAAGGATATTACTCTTCGTTGGTGATGAACAAGCTAGGAAATACTTCAGCTTCCTCTTAGAGGATAAGGGTATCGTTCTGCTTTTTTATATATCCAGAAAGAAAATATTCATCGAATAGCTTTGATTTCTGTCCATTGCTAATATTTGTTGTAAGCCCCATGAACTAATGGGCTCACACAATTCCTGTGGTTACTTTTTTTCCTATTACAGGTATACCTCAAAAACTGTTTATCTTCTATATTGATGTTCCTGCTTCCAGAGATGTGTTTTCCCTGATGTCACTGACCCCTGGGCTTCCCAGGCTGCTTGGAAAGGGCATTGGCGCTGCTCTGGAGAAGAAGCGTGGGATCTATCTGCATCCCTGCTACGACCACCCGTGAGTGTCAGAGCTTGCTGCTCTCTCTGCTCTCCATCCAAGATGCTAAATCATGCTTTGCAGGAACTTTTCCTTTGATATTTGATATTCATGTGTGTATATATACATATATACACATATATACGCCTAGTGGATAATAGCAAGTGTTACATTTGCTCTTTAAGGTCACTATTCTATTGTCCTTATGTTGGGGTTTTTTTATTACAAAGACAATATTATCTAGGGACAAAAATAAATAGAAATTGTGAAAAAATAGATTTTAATGTCTTTTTAAAATTCTGAAGTGGAGAAGGGCAAAAGCGCCAGTCATATTTCTGTGACCTTGGTATATTCAAGCCTGAAGAGTTCAAGGCTGTGGAATCAAGGAGGTATATAAAGTAGAATTTTAGACATTTTTCTCTATTACTGTTAGCTGTGTTGTTCAACAAATCCATCTGCCTATGGATATCCCTCCTGGCTGGAAATGGGAAGTCAAAGAAACAAATTGAATAAGAGTATAATCACCCTCCCTCCCCAATATCCATTTATGTTCCACACGTTCGAGGCCTGGAGGAGCAGAGCTGGAGTGGGTTGTGTTGTGTTTCTGCACTCATTTACTTAGAGATGGAGGAGTTATTTGCCGAGGGATGGAATAGTCCCGAGGGAAGTCTCTCCCATAGAAAGTGAATCTGTTTTGAATACCTCTATCAAAAAAATGCCCACCAGACAGATGCAAAAGCTCGTTTACATCTATTTTCCCCGGAAACAGGCTCTGACTTGGCAATTGAGTGCTACCCTGTATTTTTTCCATACCATTGATGTCTCTGATCTGCTGCACATTTTTATATTTCCTCGGTCCAAGCTCGCAGTGCCCAACGGAACACTCACTTTGTAACTATGACAATGCCCGAACAGAGTAATGTGGCTTCATCACCGAGAGTAAATAAAAAACAGATGCAGACCTTGTAGATGAAAACTGCTGTCATGGTAGTTCAGAGTGGGCGGTAATGACTGGCTAAGCAGAATTAAATCATTTAGCTTTTGTTTAAACTGAAAAACTAGGAAAAAATCCCATAAACTATCAAATAAACAAGAATAAGCAGGCTTAAGAAAGCATAATTTTAAAAACCCTGTAAAAATCCCAGAGACAAAGAGCCACCATTCTCAACCTGTCACTGAAACCCACTCTGTGCAATTGGGTGACAGTGTTCTTTGGTATGAAACTCGGTGTTTGGTATTGTGAAACAGAGACCAGCACTAAAGTTAGTCCTAAAATGTTAGTCTTAAAATGTCCTAAAATTAGTTAGTCTGAAACCAACTTAGATGAGTTCTAAAATCAGTCTTAAGTTAGTCCTAAAATGTGAACTTAACCCATCGTCCTTTTAGTGCAACAGAAGCAAATTTTGAATGTGGATCATAGAAAAAGAAAGTTACTTTAATTTAAGGCATATTTATTCCCGGGCACTGCAAAATACAGAAAAACAGCTGAATTTGGGAGGGTAGGAAGGACCAGAAGGAACCAAACTCATGAGCCCAGTCTCCTCCCGCCCTTTAAAGGGGCTGTATGGAAGGAGCCTTTTGTTTTAGCACAAATTCTGTTTCCCTTGTTGCTCTTACAGAATCTTTCAGTTGCGACGGGTGCGGATGCACGTTGTTACTGGCGTAGACAGGACTTGGGCACTGCAGTCACCTGAGCCCGTCTTTCCCTTCTTGTTGAGTTAAAAGAGACCTTGAGGAGATGTGTGCGTGTCTCAGGTAATAGCTAATAATACTGTGAGAAAAAAACTCTGCTTGAATCAAAGAATGGAATTACGTGGGCAAACTTTACTGCGAGTGGGCTTGGCAGCAGAGTGTGGTGTTATTGCATTTCACCTGCTGAGATGGTGGTAAAAAAATGGCCTCGTTAACTGTCTACTAATAATTATGGGGCATATTAATAGTTTCCAGTGGATGGTTTAATTGCTTCTTCCCTCAGCAAAAGAAATTTTACAAACCTCAGCCTGTTATTATTTATGACACATTTAAAGCTTTTTCAGTGATCTCAGCAGTGAATTATTGCACATGCATGGAACATGTGAAAGTCAGACGTGCCAGTGCCCATCATTAGGAAGCCCTATTGAATATTTGCATTATTTTTTTGTTGCCACAATTTGGTTTCCCACTTGGACATTAAAATCTGAGACCAGCCGTAATAATCTTTGAATTACAAAACTAAAGCCGATGGCATTTAAAATGGGGTTTCATGAGCTACGGTAACACCGTTTCCTTTTTTTACTCACATCACTGTTTTCTGGACAGGTCAGATGTGATGGGCTGTGCCGAGGCCGACTCGCCCCACGCGGCCGGTGTTTATCATCCAGACCATCACCCAAACTGATGCTTTTCCTGGCAAAAACCTGTGGGGTTGGGAAGGCCAGAAGCGGTGTCAGGTGCTGATGCTGAAACAGCTAATGGTGCAATCGCTAAACCGGCTGCTTTGCACTCAAAACATCACTGGGTGAAGTGGGATGTAGGGAAAGAGCCTGCAGGAGGGAGGATGGGTCAGGGATGCAGAGAGGCTGGAACAGTTTTGGTTTAAAGTCACCCAGGGAAAAGAACACTTTGTACCTCAGCAATTAATTGTGCTTAATTCCATATGCACTCTGATATAAAGATCTAAGCAATTAATTGCATTTTATTCTGCATGTTCTTTGATTTAAAGGGTTTCCTCCTGGCCATCCCTGGTGCTCCTCCACCCTGGCTGGGCTCTCATCACCTTCTCACCTCTCATCGAGGGCAGGATGCTCCTTGGCTCGGAACCATGACCTGCTGACCTACTTCATCCTCGGAGAAGGCTTTTCCGGTGTCACGACCATCACAGTGGGAGGAAACCAGGCAATTTTGGTGCATGAGAAAAAGGGGTGTGAAGAGGGGAATGTACAAACGGAGCTGCTGTGCTGACCCCTGGATGAGGTGTCCCCGCACTGTGTGGCTGTCAGAAGCTTGGCTCTTCCCTCACTTCTCTGCACTGTTCTACCTTTTATGAATTTTTTTGACTATGCACCATTCAGAGCAGAAACTTAGCCTGCTTGACGCAGCCTGACAAACCAGACCACTATATAATTAACACAGTTTTTGAAAGGCTGTGCTCAAAGGAAGCTTTTTTAGATTGTAAAGGCAAGCACTTGAAGGTCAAATTCATATTTGTCCCTGCAACCTTAATGCTTCTCCATACATTTCCATCCTGTGCATTGAATGGAAAAGATATCATGTGAGCATGTAATTACAGACTGTATTATAGCGCAATAATTCCCCAGAAAGACAGCTCGAGACTGACTGAGAGCTAATCTATCCAAAACCAATATACCAGTCCCAGCACAAGCTGGACTCAGGCCAGGATGGAAGCCAGGAGCAGCTTTCATGACACTGATTAATGTGGTTTAGCTGCTGATGGATGGAGAACAGACATCGCCTTTTATCCTTCTAGACCTCTCTGGTGTTCAGTCCCGTACCCCCATCCTGCCCGAAAGTGAGGGAGGAATGTTCAAGAACAAACCAACCCATTTTGAGCTTCTTTCGCAAGAAACAGGGGTAGAAAATTTGCAGTTTTGCTGCTGGGGCTGACCCTGGAGCTCGGCAAGACTGAGCTCCAGCCCAGGCTGGCCAGCAGCAGAGCTTGGACCACCCCGTGTGCCATCTTTACCCTATACTTTGCTAAAATTGTAAAGATAACCCTGTCCAAGGAGAGGATCAGCTCATACCTCTGTGGAGCAGCACTGGGGGCTGCAGGAGGAAGCTGCAGCTGCGAACTAAGGATGTACCCGTTATAATATTGCATTTTTTATTATTTTAAGAACAATAAGACAAGTGCTGAACTCGTGCAGTGTTATACACTCACAATGGCCCAGTCCTGTCACTGATTTTGACAGCTTCCTAAAGAACACAGCTGAGAGGAAGAAAACAGCAATTTTTGGGCAATTGACGGCCCAGCCAGAGCTGAAAAGCGTGTGTGGGGACAAGGGAACAGACATTACCAAACTGCAGGGCTTTGTTCTCACTAAATTTGAAAAACCTGCTTAGAAAGAATGACTTTAATAGCTTTTCTTAATCCCCCACCCAGCACTGATAATTCTCATAATAGAAAATAGGAAGGAGTTTAAAAGAAAGTGCTTATTATGCAATTTTCTATGTTTCTTAAAGTCTCAGACTATCAAACCAAATTCAAAGCAACTTTGGGAATGTTAAGGTACTTCTAAAATAAGTGGATGTTGCTGCTATATTTCTGTCTACTGGATCAGCTAAAGTGACAGCTAAACAGAAAATCCATTAGAAAATTTATATGTGTACTGCTGTTTGGAAGTTGGAAGAAAACATATTTTGATGTTTAGATACAAGAAGTATGATGTTCGGGGACTGGAATAATCCCCATAGGACACAGTTCATTCGCAGTACATCATCCAAGGACAGTCAGCTTCAGGCTCCGCTTTAATTTCCTGGTGAGCTCCACAGTAATATTTATTGTGCAGACAAAAGAAACTGCATCTAGTGAATATTTATATTGGAAAAGGAAGGATTTTTTAATATCTGATAGTACATAAATCCAGGAATAGGAGAATAGGAGAATCGAAAGGTCTAAGTAGGCGGATAGTTTCATTGTAATTTCTAATTAAAAAGGAGTACAGAAGATAAGCTTTACAGTCAGGATTCATTTTTATATAGAGGGAAGAACAGGAGTTTCAAGCTAATATTTCACAAGAATTTCCACCCAACACGCCAGCTGTAAATCACGTCACCTGCTTTAGCCAAAGCACCTTTAGTGGTGTCTGTCATAGAATCAGAATGGTTTGGGCGGGAAGGGACCTTAAAGCCTCCCCAGTGCCACCCCCTGCCCTGGGCAGGGACACCTCCCACCACACCAGGCTGCTCCAAGCCCCCTCCAACCTGGCCTTGAA
>JAOXNO010000002.1:38915318-38929260 GCA_028565335.1 Limnodromus scolopaceus
AGCAGAGTAAAGCGGCAGAATCCCCTCTCTGAACCTGCTGACAATGCATCTTTTGATGCAGCCCAGGATGCAATTGGCCTTCTGGGCTGCAGGTGCCCACTGCCTGCTCATGTCCAGCTTCTCATCCACCAGCACCCCCAAGTCCCTTTCCTTAGGGCTGCTTTCTAATACCTCGTTGCCCAGTCTGTACTGATGGCGAGGATTGTTCTGGCCCAGGTGTAGAACCTTGCACTTCCTCTTGTTGAACCTCATGAGGTTCACCTGGGCCCACCTCTCCGTAATTTCTAGGGCTGCCCTCTGATGCGTTACGCGAAAACTCAGAAAACTTCCCAGGCGCTGCTGGATTAAGCTGGTGTGAAACCACCAAGGAGGGGGAAACGCAGTGGAAGTTTTGCTCTTGCCTCACCCGCAGGGAAAATCCCGGGGAGCCTTTTCCTTGTTTCAATGTGGTTTCCATCACTGAGTATTCCAAACCCAGTCTATTGGGTTTTTGTTTTAATTCCTAGTTTTAAATTTGGATATTTTAACCACTGTTTCTTATGCTAGTTCCATCCGAGGATGATAGTGCTCTTGTTTGAAGGAGGAATAGATCTGAATTGGGGGTTGTAATAGCCTGGAATGCCATTAACCTCTTGCAGGCCGCAGTGCCAGCTGCTGGGAGAAATTAAATGAGCAGCAGGTTTTTGAGTTGGAGCAAGCAGGGTTTGATCCAGGAGAAAGTAGCTGTTTTTACGAGTGCTGTGGGACACCAACACTTTGATTTAAGTTCCAACATGAAGCAGCGCTGAAGGACCAATGACCAGTTGTACCGGTGACATTAACAGTGAATTTTACATGGCTCTAGTTCATACAAGTGCTGTTTAAAACACAGTGTTTATAGCAGTAGCCATGTATATATATCAAATGGTGTGGGAAAAAGCAAAACTAATTTACCCTCAAAGGTTAGGATAAGAATTATGACTTTATTTTGTTAAATTACAGATTTTATTTTATTTTTCTCCCAGGGCAGGTAGGGTAAATTGGGAAAGATGCAGACAGGGGGATGCTGTACCGTGCATTTGGGGTTGCTAAGGGCATCTGTTTCCCTCCCTGGAGTTTTCCCGGCATGTCCATGCTGGGGCCACGCTCACCCCACGATTCAGGGCATAAAGTCAGGGAATCCCTAGAAGTGGCTTAATAAAAGAAGCACGTCTGTGAATGGATAAATGAAGATTAGAGTCTTTGTCAATCAACTTGTGAGTGACAGGTTGCAGAGAAGACCCAGATGCCTGGACACTCTGGTTCACCCAACGCGTGATGCACAGATGGTGTTCTGTCAGGGGCTCTTCCAGCCACAGGCGACAACTTAAATATCTGTCAGGTGTTACAGAAATAGGAATTATAGGTACATAACCAGCATTTTTCCCTTCAATAAGTATCTGCAGGAAGTGTCTTTTTCTTTTTATTTAGTGATACAGAATACAGGTAAGGAAAGCGGTGGTATTATTTTCTAGCTGCAAAGCAGTAGGAATGGCAAATAAAATTAACTGCTTTATCTAATGGAAAACAAGGAATTTAGACCAAAGTAAATATAGTTCAGTGAGTATTTGAAAATTAAATGAGATATACAATAAACCATGTTTTAGATCAAAAATTTGTTTTAAAATAATTTAAACAGTAATTGTAATTAAATGTACTCAGCAGGACATGGAAAATGACCATCACTGGGGCTTTGGTGGTGTCACTGCTGATGTGAAACCTGTGAGCGAGTCCCATTTTGAATCACTGCTGCAGCCCACACTTCATATGCAAGAGATCAGTCATTCATGAGCATCCATACTGAATAAAATAAAAGGAAAATATTTAGATTGGGTTTTTTTTTTCCTTTTTACAGGATTAATATATTTGTTGAACAAGTATTATCTTAATCCAGTAGCCGTCCTTCAACAAGTTATGAAACCAACATCTTTCTGTCAATGGATTTTATTTAACTGACTCAGATTATTTATGAGATGTTTGCAATTCTGATCCCCTAAGAGTAATAACTTGTCCAATTAAATTAACATGAAAACTCCCTTGATATCCCCCAAATAATCAAATTCTTTTGTCAACAGCATCCCCAAATAGTTTGCGTTGACTTTAGTAAAAGTTTATTAGAATTAGAGACTGATCATGAGGCATGACTCTTCCTCTGCGATGGGAGAACTCTTAATTTCCAAGTTAAATAATTGTTCTGTTTTGCAAATATCTTTCATCAAGTTCTTCCTACAGCAAAAGCTGATCAGAAGAAACACAAACTAAGGTTGTAGCGTGAGATGCATCAAGTGGGAAGCACCTTGACTCCCACCCTCCTTGGCCTCGCAGCTTCGGTGAGTAACATCTTAAGCCTCCCAGCAGAAAAAATGGAGGACTTGGGTTTTCTGCTGAAGGTTTAATCGCTGGGTGTGAGAGATATTGTGAAATGCAGAAATCCTGTGCGACCGCGATGCGCAGAGGAGTATCGCGGCAGCACGGAGCTGTGCTGGAGTAAACCGTCCAGTGGGGCTCATATGCTGCGACTCCACAGATTGCTCAAAACAGAACCAGATGGGTTTCCCCCCCCATTTTCCTTCAGAGATCCTTTGGCAAACCAGTACACACAGGAACAGTAGATATTTTAAGCACAGGAAAATAGTCCAAAACTATTTTAATAAAATATTTGAAACTTCTAGAAGATCTTTATGTTGGGAGCTGAGAAGGCTGTAAATAATTGAAGCATTAAGGATAATTTACACCCCTGGGACGAGCCGAAGAGGATTACAACCTCATGGAACCATTTACCTTGAGAAAAATGACAAAACTTCCAAGGACTGATGGTTCCTTGAGAGAAGATTTGAAGTGGAGTCTGCTCTTGGCTTGAGCCTCTCCGCTATCAATTCCAGTTCATACAAAGACATTTGCTCCGATTATTATTATATCCCTGCCCTTTCTTGCCCTTGAAGTATCGGCATTGTGGCTCCGAAGACAGATTCAATTAACAAACCGGATAGATGCTGACCTTTCCGAGATTGTTATTCTATCCTTGATTTGCTTTAGGGGAGAAATATTTCTTTCATGTAGAAATATGAACTAACAAATAAATAACCAAAAATTGATTTGTATTTAAAAAAAAAAAGGAAAAGAAAAAAAGAGAAAGAGAGAGAGAGAAAGAAAGGAAAGGAAAGAAATGAACTGGTGGAGCGTAGACACCGCTATTAGCTGAACGGCATCAGGACTTTGGGCTGGGATCACTCACCGAGTGAGCTGCCATCCGTCACGATTAAAGACTTGTCGGAGGATTTCTAGAGTAGTTTCTCCAGGGAATCAGGTAACTTAGCTTAGTGCTTTTCGCATTTTTAACTTTGTGATTGATTTTCTGCAGGCCAACAAGGAAATTTTCTTTTTGTTGGCTTTTTCACACCTTGCAGAGCACCATCTCGCACCATCACGTGTCACTGGTGATGCAGGACGGCGGGGCTGGGAGCAGGACCAGGACCAGGAGGAGGATGCTGGGTAACAAGTGCATGTAGTCAACAACTTTCTTCGTTTATATTGGTGTTTCAGATCGTAAAAGTTCATAGTTCTACAAAAAACTGAGACCAAAAGTTTTCTATCTTGGACATTTCCTTCATGGTAGATGAAGGGAAAGGTCAATTTTACCGTTAATTCATAAAAATCTTTCTTTCCAGGTGGTGGAAATTGTAAAACCTTATTATACCTACAAAAAAACTGAGACCAAAAAATTTCTATCTTGGATGTCATGGTAGATGAAGGAAAAGGTCAATTTTACCATTAATTCATAAAAATCTTTCCTTCCAGGTGGGGGGAATTGTAAAATCTTATTATATCATATTACTATAACCTTAGGTTACCCGGTAAAAACAGAAGAGTTTTTGCTGGAACAGAAGGAATTGTGTGTTTCAGATGGCTCTGCTCTGTATATTGTTACATACTTGTGCAGGGGCACTACTTTCCAGACAGTATTATAAAACGCATCGTACCTTACACATGAAGTAGATAAACTGCCTTCTCACTTCCTAATTTATTTGTTGTTGGATCAAATAATGTTTATTCTTAAACAAGCCCCTGGGGAACCAACCACCACCATCCCACAAGGTACCTGGTACTGCCAGCCCAGCGGTGGGGCAGCTCCAGAGGGTGGCGTGGAGATGTTGGGCGTCTTCCCGCGTCCTCTGCTGGGTCCTGGGTTGGAGGAAAGTGTCCCCCTGGGCCAGGCAAACAGATCCTGGGCCACCAAAGGTGGAGCGAACAGAGGTGTTCCTGCAGTGCTAATGACTCGCCGCAGGAACTGTACATTAACTTGTCGTTCCATCATGGGTTTAAGGCACCAACCTCTACTAAAAAGCAGAGTGACAGATGTACAGTTATGCTGTTTATACCAATTATAATACCTAGATGATCTTTATTTTGTGTGCTGCCGAAAAATCTATTGATCACCTGGTTTTTTAACTTGATGCAGCCTTACAGATTTGATTTATAAAAGAAATTTATTTTCTGTTTTGACAGAAACTGCAGAATTTTCTGCATAACTTATTAAAATATAGATTAAAACTGACATGTTGATTTGTTACCGACTTTGAGGATTTCTTTCTATGCCGTTTGCCTCCAGCATTTAGCAGCCCACTGAACACATAGCTTGTGCATGAATCCTGCTTTTTTTCAGTCCTGGGACTGGTTCTAGTATTATGCACGCCGCATTCAGCCAGTAAAAAGGTAAACAGAAAGACTGAGTTTATGCCAGGAGGTCACAATAAGCTGTGCATTGGCAAAATATTTAATCACTCTAAAACGGGACGCTGGGCCCTCCCACATGGCTTTATTTTGGCACTGAAAAGTGAACATTTTTTAAAGGTCAGAGTTTCCAATTTCCATATTCTTCTGTTGCCTTTTTTTTCTTTCCCCTGCGAATTCAGTTCCTTTTATTACTCTGTTATCTAATATTTCATGACCAGGACTTCTGACCTTTTCTGTAATTTTTTTTACCTCTGTAAACGTGCTTTTCTGACTGTGTATCAGTCCCATATGCACACTCTCCTATACCCATTCCTGGCCCTCTGAAGAGGAGAGGAGGAGGCAGGTTGGAGGGGGGTCCCAAGAGGAGGAGGAGGAGGAGGATGCTGCACACCCGAGTGCATCAGCACTGTGCCAAGATCTGTCAGACCCACATTTACAAGAGTCTAACTCCAAGTGCACAGTTCTGTACCTAATTCACAAAGTTTAGCTCTTCTGAGTTACGAGCAAGGCAGAACCCAAAGCAGATTCAATCATATTGTCTCGGTTTTGCTCTCTGCTTTACTGGCCATAACAGATACTCATCAACGGGGCAGGAATTGGGGAAAATCCAGCTCGGTTTCTGACTTGTCTCACACAGGAATATGACTAAAAGCCTTGATCTTACATAAATTGCAAGTCAGTCTTGTGTAAATAGCAGTACTAGGGCTCTGCAACGTGATCAAATAGCCACAAACCACTGTGGCATTGAAAAAAATTCTCAGAGTTAAAAGCACCTTTGTTATTTTCTATTAAGTGTTAAAGTCATGAGCAGTTTTACAAATATGAATGGATACACAAATGATCTAATTTGGGACCATTGTACCCAGCTGTCTCTCAGGGTTTTCTCTTTCGTGGGATGGATGGTATCATTATTTTTGGTTGTTCATCTTTTACCATATCCTTTTCTTACCCAGTTGTTTGATCACTGATCACATGCTTCATAAGTATCATATTGAGCAAAGGTAGTTTGATAATGCTTTTCTTAACTTGGCTTGTATTTTCTGTTGCCAAAGCATTCCTGAAATTCCTTTTCCCAGCACCAGCCCGTGGTCTCATGTAAATGCATCCAAGCGGTACAGCTTCCACAACTGGACACCCTGACCCAGTGTGGTTGAGCTGCCTGCTTCACGCTGTAGGCAACATTGTTTTTGGCACGTCGTGATTGTGATGTCAAGCCAAAGGCTGATGTGAAACCAGACGGAAAGATTTTCCTTTTAATTTACCATTTCCAGTTCAACCCAACAGTAACGACAGTGTAGTTGGGGTCCATTTAACCTAAACAACTATCAAGAAGCCAAAAGTCCAGCCTGAAGAAGCGTGTGTTGCCCGTGGATGACTTCTGTTTCACTTATCTAGGAGAAGGAAACCTTATTTACAGCAGATGCTCTTTAGGTGATCAAGGGCCTTTGCAATGTCACGCTTAGTAGAAGAGATATAGCTCAGCACAACTCTTTCTTCTTTCCCATCTAGACACTAAAAACTTTCTGCGCTGGGGCCGTGTCCTCTAATGCTTCTGAAAGCTGATTCTGCTCCAGACTGCAGAAATAAATCTGGAGGCAGAAACCCCCTTGTGATTTTTGCTCCTGATGATTCCGGTCTCTGGCGGTTGGAAAAAGAGAAGAAGCATTTTTTCATTTTTTTAAGTATATGGGTTTGCTTTAGAACGAGACAGATGTTTGTCAGAAGGCTCTGAAGTAGCCTCCGTACCAAAGCAGTGTGGTCTTTCTTTTCAAGGCACAAACATTAGCATTTAGGAGATCACCAGCTCATTTTATGTTTCCTTTCAGAAATCCTCATAAAACGCCTCGTCTTGACCAGTTCCAATCTGTTGGTTTTCAGGCATTAATGTCTTTTCTCTTCCACCTGCTTTCAGACCCTTGGTGCTGCATCACCCAACAAGGCTTGGGCTTGAGCTTTGACCCTGGGTTCTTCTCTGATTCCTTGCTGTTTCAGATGTTGCGAGTGTCGATAATCACCACCCTGGTGAAGTCACGGGCAGTTGAGAAGATCCCCATCTCAGCTGTTTCTGGGAGGTAAAGAGACACTGGTTTTTTCTACCTTACATTAAGGAAACCTCAAGGAGAGTAAATTTATTTCGAGGGGTTTGGTGGGGGAAGGTGACCTGGGGGCCTGGGGCACAGCGAGGAACATGTTTCCCAAGTCCCAGCTAACACCATGGTGGCTGTATCAGTTTTCCTCATCATTTGTCACCTGCAGAGTATCTTTATAAGCAGTACAATATGACAGAAAACAACCCTATCATTTTCTTCTCTTTCTTTTGCTTCCCATCTTCCCCCCAAAGCAGTGAATTGTTCACATCTGTCTCCCTGGGATTTCTCTGGATCTCTAAAGTAGTGAATAAGCTATTGACGGAAATTAGAGACAGAAAAAACATTTATTTATAGATCATATAATCTATTCTCAAGAAAACAGAAAATAAATTACATTTAAGTAATTTTCCATTTCTCAGATATAAAAGAAAGACTATAACCCTTACAGGTATTAAGATGACCATTCTCAGATCAAAATGACTGACACTGCAGTACTTTCACAAATGTTATGTGTTTTATGATGAATGAATATAAGCAGGAAGGAAAATTAGAAATTTGACAGTCTAACACCACCAGTGTTAATTTTCTACAGTTTTGTCATTTACTTGCAAGAACTTAATATATTTCTTCTATAGCTTTATCACTCCTACTTCTATCAAAGCTCTATAGACTGTAATATTCTGCTCAGTGAACTGAAATATCCGTCAATATAAAAGCATCTCCTCATAAAAGCATTGGGAACGGTTATGGTATATTGTTATGTACACTAGTATTACCTAAGGAAACATTTATAGGTTTGAAGAATAGACATTTTCTAGAAAGAGTGGAAAACAAAACTTCTAAATTAAAAACACCTCTTTTCTTGATTTAATTCGAGAAGATATTTCATCCTCTAACAAAACTCATGCAGGGGGGAAGAAATAATCTCTTAATGAGAAACAAGGAGAAGAAAATACTTTTGAGCTGTCTAGACTCACCTGCTCTGATTTGTCTCCCTGTCTGTAAGAGTGAAGCCTCATCTCCTCTCCTTGACATGATTTTTCCAGTCCCTGGACACCACCCAAGAATCGCACACACTCCGGCCAGGGGGCATCACCGGACTGCTTCCCCCACTCTGATAAACTGGCTCAGGGTCTTAGAATCATGGAATCATAGAATCGTCTGGGTTGGAAGGGGCCTTTAAGATCATTGAGTCCGACCATCAACCCAACACTGACAAACCCACCACTAACCCATGTCCCTCAGCACCACGTCTGCCCGGCTTTTAAATACCTCCAGAGATGGTGACTCCACCACTTCCCTGGGCAGCCCATTCCACGGCTTAATAACCCTTTCCGTGTGAAAATTTTTCCTAATATCCAATCTGAACCTCCCCTGGCGCAACTTGAGGCTGTTTCCTCTTCTCCCATCACCTGTGACTTGGGAGAGAGACTGACCCCCCTGGCTACACCCTCCTTTCAGGGAGTTGGAGAGAGTGAGAAGGTCTCCCCTCAGCCTCCTTTTCTCTTGTCTTGTCACAGCAAACAAAGCATTTTTCATACTCTTTGGAAACCTTCATGTTTCATGACTTTGTAAAAATAAACCTTACAAATTGGTAAAACATCTCTCAGACTGCTGTGCCCAGGTCAAAGGGAAAGTGAGTTGGCCAACGTACGGCAAACTATCCCCTTCCCTGCCCTAACCCTCATTCCAAACACGGGTCAGGAGGAGGCTGAGGGAGGAAAAGTGAGTCAGGTTAAATGAAAAAACACAAGGAGCTGTCCTGTAATTTTTTTTACCTAAATTCACAATTTCTTGCTTGAACATTTGCTGGTGTCAAATGTAGACACCGCCTCTGTGACATCTGCACCATCTGTTTCTTTCAAGGCGTGACCCCAAGAGAGTTTCATTTCCAGGAAAGTCATCAAGCAAAGAGCAGCCAGTGCCAGGAGACCCCTCCGTGCAAGGCAAGCCTGGTGAGCAGCTGTGCTGTGGGTGCCTTCACCACAATCGCAAAGAGGAGGAAACTTTAGGAAAAAGTTATGAAGGATGAGGATAGAAAATAGAGCACGTTGGGGAAAAGTCTGGGGGGAGTCAGGGGCACGTTGACATTCATCTCAGTAGAAATTGGGTTACTGCTTGTATTTTGATTCTGCTGCCTGCGATAACATAGTACACACTATTTCCATCCTCTTTTTATTCCAGTTCATACATTTCCTGGTTTTTTGGGTCATTGAGCTTGTTCATGAGTTTAACAACAGACAGTACAGTGTGCACTGTAAATATTAGAACTTCACTGAGCAGATAGCTACGGTGCGAGGGTGCTGATATAATGCAAATATGCTTATTACTGTTAGAACTTCAGCCAGGGAAAAGTCCAGACATTATCATTTTGAGAAATGGGGTTTTTTTTCCATCTTATTTACAGCGTACGGTTCACTGGTAAAGACTGTTAGGGCTGAAATTGCTAAAAGGAACTCAACCTCAAATATGTTTGAAGACATTCCCTGAATGAAGCAGAGCACACTCATAATAACAGCAATAATAAGTTCATCACAAGGCGTCTTCTGGAAAACTTGACAGTTCCACAGAAATTATGTGCAGAAAATGTTGGCACTCGAGCTCGTATCTGTTTTAATATCAGCATTCTCTACTTTGTGACATGTTTATAGAGAGGATTGTAAAGATAGGCATGTGTCCATGTGTCCAGCTGGTTTTTCAGCAAGGGTTTGGGGAGAGCTGTTGGGGAGACCCCGGGGGGCTTCATGGGGGAGTCCTGTGCCTATGTTGGCTTTGGTACCTTGAGAATGTCAAGTTCAGGCATTTCCATCCGAACTGTGGTCTGACCAAAATTGTTAAGCAATTGAATTGACCATTGTTTCTCCCCTCTGTTAAACACAAAGAATGATACCCGCATGTTACAGCTACTCAGCTCAGGGACCTATTGAGAACCCACTACAATGTCTGTAAAGTGTGTTTTTTTCATTAGGAAGCTCTGAAAAAAAGTGTTTCATCCATATGTGGAGTGACAATTATTACAAATATATGGTCTTTTTAAGGTAAACTTGAAAAAATGCTTATATCTTAATACATTGGGAATTAATTTAATTTTATTATATATAATGCTGTAAATGTACTTGTAGCAATACATTAACAGACCATTAAAGCACTTTAAGTGGACATGGCTCTAAATGCTCAGGTTTGTGACCTGGAGCGCTTTCATTTTTAACACGGCTTAGACTACTGGAGTGTGCTTGGAACGAGGACATTTATTAGTCCTTTGCTTTCACAATAAGTTACTTAGCATCTAATCATGGAAAGAGACAGGAATAGCCAATTAAAAAACAAAGGCAGCTGAAATAAAGAGTTTACAACAAGCTATAGGCTGCAAAACTCCATACAGGACCTAATGAAGACCAGCATCATTTTTCCTGGTGGCCTGAGAGTACCTGGAAGGGCACTTACCTAATGCCGTATGTAGCTGGGGATTTAGATTCCTCATCTGCCATCAGCACAGTCTGTGGGATAAAGCCTTTGGCTGTAATTATGTTTTGATGTAATTGCTGCTGGCCCCTGGAGCGAAAGCTGCTCTGCCACGTACAGAGGACCTGGCCAGAAGGAACCTACCAGAGTGGGAGATGGAGCATCTCGCAGTGATGATGGGATTTGGAGATTCCTGACATGTAGGAGCAAAGCTGGGCTGATAACCTACCACATTGGTTTTTTCCAGCTTCTCCAGGAGCCCCGATGAACCCTTGTGCTCAGGATTAACTCTGATATGTAGAGGACATGGAAGAGGAGGTAAGCAAGGCCAATGGTTATTAATATTTTTACCAAGATCACTAGAGTCATACCTAGTTCAGCCTGGGTTTGTTTCCCTCATATCGGTGGCATTCAGAAAAAAACCCAACCAACAGAAAGGTGCCAGAGAGGCGAAGAGCTGTTACATGTGAAAAGCTGTTTGAGTCATCGGTGCACAGGAGGAAGCAGGAGCAGTCCTTATAAAAACCTGTGGGTTTTTATTTTTTTTGGACAGAGCTATCAGCTAATCTCTTCTTCATTTGAAATAGAAGTAATAGCATAATCCAAAACACAAGAAATTAAACACCCAGTTCCCATTTGTTCATTCACATCCATATGAAAAAAGAGCAATCGAGGACAAGCATCTCCAGGCACGTCCTCCAGACCTCTGCCAGACGTCTATGCGCTTTGCGTGGGACCGTCTAGAAACATGAAATTATGCCTATTAATTCCTCATGTTGAGATGTAAATATTAAACCCACCGTCCCAGTAGAGCACCTGCACTGGTGACAGAAGAATCGGAGGGAATGGCCCGGCAATATCCACGAGTCTGGCCCGCGGGTCAGCGCTGTCGTGTATAAACTGCCCTGGGTAAAGAGATGCGCCTGCAACAATCAGTTTTCACTGTTATCTCTCAGCTTCTGTTGAATGCGTGTTATTGAGTTTAATCAGTGAAATGAATTTACTAATGAACTTGTTAATAAGCTCGCCGTAGCTAATGTTGGGTTTTTTTTTTTTCTGTTCCTTTTTTTGGGTAGTGTTGTTTCCATATTAGAAAAAAAAAAGCCGCTGCAGCTGTTTGGCAGTTTGGTGGGGTTTTTTTGCTTTAGACAAATGATGTAAATAAGTTCAGTTACTATTACTTTGATGTAAAGAGAAGTTAATAGATATTTTAGTAGCAATATCAGCTTAAGAGAATTTGAGGTCGTGACCTTCACATTGTAATGAAGCCAATCTATCTGCCAGGCTGGCGGGTGTCCATTCCCAGCCGGGGGGGTATTCAGTTACTGGCACTGGGAGCACAGTTCTGGAAGAATTCAGGAAGGTTTGTTCCAACTCATTTATGTGCAGCTCTGTGTGTCCATTAGACACACACGGTGCTACAGAGCACGTGTCTGAGCATCAGTCACAGTATCAAGGTATATATAGAAAGACACGGGCTTAATACTCGGCACAGGAGGGACACAGAGCTGTTGGAGCGGGGCCAGAGGAGGCCACCGAGATGCTGGGAGGGCTGGAGCCCCTCTGCTGGGAGGGGGGGCCGAGAGAGTTGGGGGGGTTCATCCTGGAGAAGAGAAGGCTCCAGGGAGACCTTAGAGCCCCTTCCAGTCCCTCAAGGGGCTCCAGGAGAGATGGGGAGGGACTCGTGATCAGGGAGGGGAGCCATAGGAGGAGGGGGAAGGGTTTGACACTGAAAGAGGGGAGATTGAGATTAGAGATTATGAAAAAATTCTTGGAATTTCTTGGAACTTGATCTTTAAGGTCCCTTCCAACCCTTCTGTGATTCTAATTTGGGGCATCCTCCTGTGTTTTGGAGCGAGCCCTGCCCTCGGCAGCAGAGGGAGAACTGGGCATCACGGGAGCGCTCCAGTTCCCAGGATACTTTGCCATCATCTGTGTCTCCTACTGAGCAGGAAGCCAACACCACGGGCTGGTCCTTTCACAGTATGGGTGCGAGGTCCCAGGGTTGATATTCTTCACACCTGGGTTTGCACGGTCGTTTAACTTGCACAAGGGTTACAAATATCACCCAAAATTTCCCGTAACCTCCCATACACCTTCACAGACCCTCCCTGGGCATGCTGAGCTTTCACACGGAGCTTCCAACCTGCTCCTGGGGATCTCAAACACAATAACCGAGCTGGCTTTGGAAATGCAGTGGGAGAGCTTGGCAAACTTTGTGCTGTGTTTGTTCACCTTCAGCTGTCCCACGAGGATTACATGGATTGCTCCGGGCTTTTTCGTATGCACCAGAACAGCTGGCCCTTATTTATGACACCCTTTTTTAACATTATGAGGCTGAAACCTCACACATCATAAAGCTCAAATTAAAATGTGTCCCTCTGAGCTTTCCCATGGTGTGGGCAGACGCCGTGAAGTGAAGTGGGAGATGAGCAACGACAACATCCTGCGTTCTGCATCACAGCTAATGGTAACCCAGAGTGTATCCTGACAGGTTTTATCTCCTGCTGTACGTATAACATTTTGAAGAGCATCGTTTAATGTTCCTTTACAGTAGGTTAGTTTAGATTAGGATCTACAGAAACACTAAAAGTGGTTGATATCTATATGCTCTTGACGTCTCTGACAGAACAGAAAAATACTTCCCGCTTGTGGCAGTAGAATCTGAGATAACTCACCTTCAACGAGACAGTTGGTTAAACATCTCAAACACCATGACTCCACCTCTCTCTGCTTCTCCTGCTTTCACTGCTGAGAAAGGAGCTTGGACACAACAGGGCTGAAATCCTGTCTGGTTTGGGATGATTTGGGGGTGAAGGAAGAGGTTCTGTGGGTTGTAAGGTTGCAAACTGATGTCTTCACAGAGAATATCTTGCTCAGCACCCTGTTTGTGCTGGTTGGGCCTCACCACGAGCGGTGGAGATGTTGGAGGTGGCAGGACGGCAAAACCAGTGTCCCCAAAGAGAGGCAAGTTTTAAAGGTGAAAGATGAACCCCACCAGTATCCCCGTGGGCAGATATTAGGTTGCCCTTCTAGAGATGAAAAATGCTCAGCTTCAAAACACCTCCATGAACTCTCTGCCTCTGCTCCATCCCACCACAGTGGCTCCCGGGAGCTCATGAGGGTGAGGAAGAGGATGCTCCCGGCATCTGCATTTTCCCAGCATGTTGACAATCCCACCAAGCAGCTGCAAGTCCACGATGGATGGATGGAGCGTGGTTTCTGTGGCAGGAGCCATGGCGATTGGCGGGTGACCTCAGCCAGGCAGCAAGGCGTGGGTGATGGTACCAGTTGACAGTGCTGGGACACCGTGAGACACCTGTAAGTAGCAATCATAAATATTACAGAATCGCTGAATTGTCAGGGTTGGCAGGAACCTCTGGAGATCATGCAGTCTAACCCCCTGCCAAAGCAGGGTCACCTGGAGCAGGTTGGACAGGAACGTATCCAGGCAGGTTTTGAATGTCTCAAGAATTGGAGACTCCACCACCCCTGGGGAGGGACTCTTTATCAGGAAATGGAGTGATAGGACGAGGGGTAATGGTTTTAAACTGGAAGAGAGGAGATTGAGATGAGATCTGGGGAAGAACTTCTTTGCTGTGAGGGTGGTGAGAGCCTGGCCCAGGTTGCCCAGAGAA
>JAOXNO010000002.1:38936472-38948954 GCA_028565335.1 Limnodromus scolopaceus
AGGGATGGGGCAGCCACAGCTTCTCTGGGCAACCTGGGCCAGGCTCTCACCACCCTCACACCAAAGAAGTTCTTCCCGAGGTCTCACCTCAATCTCCCCTCTTTCAATTTAGAACCATTCCCCCTTGTCCTATCACTACATTCCCTGATCAAGAGTCCCTCCCCAGTTCTCCTGCAGGCCCCCTTCAGGTACTGGAAGGCCATTATAAGGTCCCCCTGGAGCCTTCTCCAGGCTGAACAACCCCAACTCTCTCAGCCTATTGATATTCCCTCCAACTTTCATTTCCAGCACCTGAAATATTGGGCAAAGCCTTGCCCCTGCCAAGGTTCTTGCATTTCAGAGGGCTGGAAGCACGCAGTTGTGCTCCATCTCTCATTGTCATCAACAGGGAACTTGCCATAACCCTGTTTGTGCAGCCCATGCCCAGCCCACACCCCAGCACTGTAGATTTGCACCCCTCATGAGCATGCACCGATGCCATTTTCTGTTGGCTTCTTCTTTTGAGCGCAGCCCAAATCAGTCTGTGTGAGAAAAGCGAGATGTGAGTGACAATTTGTTCTTTGTCACGTTTCTTCAGCGATCAGGCTTCAGATGTGAGCTGCTCCCATTTTTATTTTTTTCATTTGTGATTTGTAATGGAGAAAATACCTTTGAAATCCACTCATTCTTTTCAAGTACGAAAAATGAGACACTTTCCAGAGAACACAGCATGTCTTTTGCCACAGCAGCCTAATCTAGTGACCATTTCACACTGTGTAAAGAAATAGTGAATACACAAGCTACAAAGCACTTGATATAGCTATTTAGACGGCCAAAAAAGCTATTTAGATGGTCAAAAGCCTCCCACAAAGCATTGCTTGTCAGGAATTCCATAGCACCAGGGTGAGAGGTAGGGTGCTTTGATGCTCACCAAGGAGAGAGCAGAGGGAGGAGCAGTCGGTGTCTGCCAGAGGGTGCCAGGATGGCAACTGGGGTCAGAGATGTTCAATTTGCCCTAAATTCCTGGGGGAAGGTGGCCAAGGGTGCCTGGGGTGAGCTGTTTGGGTTAGGTTGAGCGGGAAAACAGGGAAACTTCTACAGGATTTAATAAAGGCAGGAGAGAGGAGAGCAGCAGGACAGATGGAATGCTACGCTGTCAAATGCAAAACAATGCGCATTAGGAGGAAAATACGAATTGCTGCTCACTGGTGAGTCCTAAATTAGCTTTAAAAGTCAGGAAAAAGACTTGGGCATCACTGTGGAGAGTTAATAAAAATATCTGCTGACTCGGCAGCAGCTTGCAAAAAAAAAAAAAAAGAGGCAAACAAACTGTTCGGCTGTTTAAAGACGTGGAACAGAAGATGCAACTGAAATATGATGGTGCCCCCATAGGTGTGAGTGGTAATGCCTTGGTTCAAGGGTCCTGCTCTGGTATTCAACGTGGTGGGAAAGGAAAAGCCTCTCAGTCCAAGCAGCTAAAGCCACAGAAAGGGCTACACGAACCCATAGGGGAAAGGCTGTGAAAATCCTGGTGCCTCTCCACGTGGGAATCCCCACGGTGAGTTCAGGCTCCAGCCCCTCCAGCCCCCTCGCTTCTCCCTGCTCTGTCATCTCCAGTGACTGTGCCATGGTCACATTAAACCTGCAGTAATTTCTCCTAGCACAAAATAATCCAGTCATCACTTTTTTAATGTTTACATGGAAAGTTTTCACACTTTAAATATGATTTCTTTTTAAAACTACTCAAATAACATTACGAAAATCAATAAGAGCAAGCCACAAACTCACAGGTTGGATGGCACCTTTGGACATAGAATCATAAGTATCATTTAGGTTGGAAAAGAACTTTAAGATCATCGAGTCCAACCGCAAAGTCCAACATTTAGTACAAAATCCTGCCAAAGTCAGGTCAGGCTGCCCAGTGCCTCGCTCAGTCAAGTTTTGAGTATCCTGCAAATAGCGTGTGCCAAGAGTTTCCGCCACAGCTTCATTACTGCTCCATTAAAAACCTGGTCTCCAGTCCATAAATTTATTTTATTCTGACTGGTACATGAGAAGTCATAAACCGATTTATGAGCTGAAAAATGCTCCTCTAACTGCCACAGCAGTTTGACATATGCCAACTTTAATTCCGGCTTTCCCGAGGCCTCCCTGCAGCTCTGTGGAGGAAGGCGAGCGGCGACGCGGCTTCGGCGGCTGCTCCGAGGGGCAAATATTTGCCGCAAACGGTAGAGAATGTCTGATATATTCGTTGAATTATAATATTACAGACCAGTATTTAAAAGGCTCTTCTGTCAGCGCGCATACTTAAGTAGTATCTGCTCAGAGGGAGAGGAGTTGATGTGGGTGGTGTGAAGGAGCTTTTAGGCACACGTCCCTTGATCCCCCCCCATTTTGGGGCTGTGCCTGCGGTGCCAAGAGACCCCTCCCGGCTGCGTCCCCTCGGATTAGAGGAGCAGCAAAGTGTTTGATCTGCTGCTGATCTTAGGGGAAATTATCAGCCGATCAAGAAGTTTCTGCCATCTGCTCGTCGGGCCGACTGGAAGTCTGGGTTTGGAGCAGTTCTGGCTCTGCTCCTAATGAGGGCCACCTCGTTAGGACTCCGACACCTTGGCAAGGCGGGCTCCGCTGTGCCGTCTCACACTGTGCCATCTCACTCTGTCCCACACTGTGTGTTGAACCACTTCGACATCTTGTTCAACGTCTAATCAAGCTCCCTGTGCCTCGGGAGGAGCA
Source organism: Limnodromus scolopaceus (assembly GCA_028565335.1). Lineage (NCBI taxonomy): Eukaryota > Metazoa > Chordata > Aves > Charadriiformes > Scolopacidae > Limnodromus > Limnodromus scolopaceus. Next base: position 38,939,188 of record JAOXNO010000002.1, read on the forward strand.
AAAAGCAACAGGAAGGGTTTGGAAGTGAGATCATCTTGCTCCCAATTAACAGTCTCCTTTTAATCTCTCTTAACGAGTGAATGATTTATGCTTGGAGTCATGAGGGGGTTTGTACCTTCTGCCAAGGTCTTAGGCCACCTTTGACGTGGTCCTGTCCCTCTCCAAACTGTACTCCAGTCTCTGCCATGCTCAGTTCCTTCTCCCTGAAAATATTTACGATTTTCCAGCTGCAGGACTGAAACTTCTGTTGCCCCAAAAATCCCCTCCCAGACCCTTGGGCACCCCCAGACACCCCCAGCCATGCTGCTGTCTCTGTGTCATCAGGATCTCCATCCTTCCCTTCTTTTCTTGGTGCTTTTCAGCCCTGCCAGCCACTCTGACCTCTTTTCCTCCTTAAACAGCCTGCATCTCGCATTCAGCCTCATTTTAGCCCCGTCCATCCCAGGGCTTTGCCCTCAGGTCATTAAGATTTTATTCCTTTTCTGCTATTTTGGTCCTTCCCAGTCTCTTAGAGCACAAATGTTAAGAAAGCTCGGGCAGGGTCATCACCTTTGAGCGCTGTATGGTAATGCTGATAACCTGCTCGGTGCCGGCTGGGCACTCTGCAGCACTTCCCACCACACCTGAGGTCCTCTGCTGCATATCTTTGCTTCATTTCCATAAAATATAAAACGATAAGCAAGGAAAACAAAAAAAACCCCCAGACTTTGGGAGATCTTTCATTGAAGGAAGATGAAGCAGAGCTTCCAAAGCCACCTCGGGAGTTGAAAAAATTTATGGGTGCAGCTTGAGCCTTTCAACAGGGACCACGTCTGTCCAGGGGCTGCCGCAGAACCCTGATTGTGGCCTCTGCTTTCTGGTCTCATGGGCTGAACATCTGTAGACTCATTTGAAAAGTCTTGATCCATGAGCAAAGTTCAGCTGATCAATGCCTGGGGACACCAAACCGCGTGTGTCCACCACAACACAAAGGGATTATTTTTACTTACTCTGTCATCCCCTGTAAGAAATGTCCATACAGAGCTGAAGGAACCCTCCTTTGCTTTGATCTGAGCAAAGCAAGGTTCTGTGCTTCTTGGATGTGATTTTCTTATCATCGTTGCTGTAAAAAATGGTTAAAAACCAGGGGAAGCCACCATACCTCATACTATAATTTTGTATCTATGATATTCTATCATTTCTGTAGTTGCTCACTGCACGTACCTAATTTGTCTTTATTACCATCAGCAAAGCAAGGCTAATATTTAGACTTCTAGCAATGCATACAAGAGACACAAAATAAATTCATTTTTTGTGACCCATAAATAAGCTTTTTTTGTAGTCAGTGCAACAAAGACATCAGCGCTCTTATCGGTAACATACACATTGTAGACTGTTAATAGCATTGCCAATCATCAATAACAGTGCGGGAGCACAGTGTCTTGAAAAATATGCTGAAAAAAATTTTTAAACAAATTAAATTACTTAAAATCCACAGCCAATGCTTCAGGGTGCATGAGTGTTCTCCTTTGTTTGTGTCACATCCCATCTTAGGGAATCAAAATGGGTTTTTAAGGTACTTCAGCACTTGGTTGTTGTTTATTTCAGTTGGAATCAGGAGTCTAAATCTAAATCAGGAGTCAGGAATCTAAATTCCTTAAGGGCTTAAGCCTCCTTTCTTATTTATTATTATCAAACAAAATTCAGTAATCTGTGAAAAGATTAGAAAATTCTCTGGATGAATTTCTGGTTGTTTTGGGGGGAGTTTTTCTTCTGCAGGGCAGAGCTACGTTTTGCTGCGTTTCACTGTAAATTTTACTGCAGTGTGGGGAATGCTTTGTAGCGTGCAACCACGGTTCAGCTGTTTTACACTGATCTTTCAACAAATTTCCCTCTAAGAGCCCAAATTACTGCTAGGCTGTTTTGCTTGATGGTTGGTTGTAAATGCTCAAGCAACAGAGCATGGCCCCGGCCCTGGAGCCAGTTCTCACCTCAATTCTGAGTTTATGGTATACGGAGAGGAGAAGCGGAGAAGTCTCACAGTCTCGTGGGTTGTCTCCTCAAACTAATAAATGTGTTTACGTCCATTACGTCAGGCCATGGGAGGCATCCACACAATTTCTACATCACCTGTTGTATCATTTATGAAGCAGCACCAGAAGATGGGCGGCTGTGCCAGCCAAGGTGGGGATGAGCAGTGCTGTGGCTCATGGTGGGTCCCCACTCCATGTCCTGATGGCACCGCTCTCTCTGCCAGTCACTTGGGCTGCACACTCCCTCCAATCCACAACCTTTCTTGCATTTTTAAGCCTGAGACCCATGTAGAAGGAAGAGAAGCGTGGTTACCATGCAATTGTCATATGTCACAGATCCCAGCCATACAAACTGGATGGAAGAAGGTCTTGAGGATGATGCCCCCCCCAGGACATCTGCCAGCAGAAGGTTTGCAACCCACCTCAAGGCACTGGAGATGGAAAATTTTCTTTCAGGGTAGTGACAGACATTATCTGTGATAAATTGAGCTATGGTATAATCTTAAACTGGGATTTATCTCAGTTTCATCAGACAGTAGTGAATATTTGTGTGGGAAATTCCTACAGAGAACCACTCATGTCTTGGAGAAGCTGCTGACCAAAGGGATGACCTTCCTCCCTCTGACTCTGGGCAGAAGCGTGCTGTGCAGGCTGGGCAGTGAGGCACCAGGGAGCTCTTGACTACCTCCTGCCACTCAATTACATCATTATTTTTGTTTCTTTTTAAAGTAATGTGGTCATTAGCTGATTTAAGCAACGCTTTAGTACTCGGACAAGCGCACCTTTCTTACTCATTGCACTGGATGCTTTCATGCTGGCCAGGTGTCTAAAAGGGATAAAGTCAATTTGTACTATATTTAAAAATCTCTAAAATATGCATTTTATTAATGTTGGCCTTTTCTCTCCTTTTATTATACCACAAAGAAAAGGAGACATCTGCTATACAGTGTCTTTATTTGAATCACCAAGGAAAAGTTTAATTAGTATACAACTAATAAGACTTGACAGTTTTACTAATATTAGGAGAAGAGATTGAAGCGATGTAAAACAGAAACAATTCACAGAGGTATTCTGCAGATCTTTGAAATCTATACTTGAAATACGCTCTGGAAAATATGACTGTGGTTTTAAAACCATGCCCATCATTTTCTTGATAACAGCCACGAAGTTATCATTTTCTTGTCAGCAATTAGTCAATCACCGCAAATAAGTAGCTCTGAGAGACACTGGAAAAGTGAGTTTGGGGCGTGCAGATGACACACAGAAGCTACAAAAACACACGCAGTTGTGTAAAGTTCAGGAGTGAAACATTTATTATCGAAAAACTCGTTACTGTGCAAGGGGAGGGTTATGCCCGCGAGCCCAGGCAGCGACGCTGCAGTCGTCGCGCAGCGCAGCGCCCTCGTTGAGACACTGCTGCTTCATCGCGGCCAAGAGTCCGGGGGATTAAAAGCCAACACCACACTTCAGCAGTGCACTTCCTCCGTTATTTGGGCAATAAGAGTTTAAAGCCCTCCCTAACGAACTCAGCCACGCGCAGGGCTGTGCGATGCACAAACGGGGCTCGAGCGCTCGCACCCCTCGGCTCCGCGCTCCCGGGAAGGTGTCGCTGGAAGTTTGCCGAGTGGCAAAGGCTGGGTTAGGGAAATTGTGTCAGACTCCATTTGGCATAATTGCAGGGGTAATTGAGAATAAAAAAACTAAACAGATAGGTCAAATCTCCTTTCTCAAGTAATTACGCATGATTCATAGGGAGGATGTAATAGCAGAGAGACATGAGTGTGTGTAAATTTTGGAAGTGATTTCCCAGAGAAAACGATTATAAGGTTAACAATAGTTTAACTTCCTAAAATTAGAAATTATTTTGAACTCGATGTATTTGGGGAATAATCCATCACATAGGAAAATATAACCATCTCGTTAGAAGCAATTTAGGAACCAGAAAGCCTTTTTGATTACTGTAAATGGCTTTAAAAGAAAAAACATCTTATAGCTGATGTACCCGACAGCCGTGTACACGCGGCTTAATGCACAGTCCTTCTTGGCAGAGCCGCGAGACGGAGTCAGCATTTCCAACTGCTCACAGGAGGGGCTGGGCACCACTCCTCAATTAAAATGTTTTTTAACGAGCCGGCGAGTTGGGGGACCTTTGGGCCGTCCACCCACACTCCACCGTCTCGGCATTGAAGTCCCCTTTGCAAAATAAAATTCCTGCCGCATGTTAAATGAGGAATTTTTACCCTTAAAGCCGTGGGATCTCTCCTGCTCATTGGTATTCTCCTCGCACGCCGCCGGGCTAAAGAATTTGCCAGAATCACACACGACTATGTGGAAAATATCACTGACAGCAGCTGGGAGGTGTGTGGGATGGCCAAGGGCGGCCGCAGGGAGCCCACCGGGCTTCTCCAACGTCTCAGTGTAATTGGTGCCCAGGTCTCCCCTGGCTGCACCTCGACTGGACCGGGCTCACAAATGTGCAATTTGGGTGCATATCAACCATGGGCAGAGACGACGGACAGGGCAGAGAGTCCACCAAAAAGCAGACTCCGTGCTGTACAGCGTGAGCTTTCCACAGTTGTAGCTATAGGCAAGAAAGGAGACAAAGAAGATTTACAGAAGGTTTTAATTCCTCTCAAGCTGGCTGGATCAAGGGATGCTACTGAGACACTGCATTGAAGTCTGCAAATTGGGAGGGGCAGAGAGAGTGAAAAAATGTTGACCGTGAATTCTGAGGTTCATTTTGCCTTAAAGAAAGATCAACAAGAGCAAAATAAAGCCCTAGGAGTATATTCTCTGGCTCCCATGAGCAGGTTTATGTAGGTAACTGTCTTGTATCAGACCACAACATCCTTTGAGCAATGTGTGCACTTAGATGCCAAGACTTGCCATGAGCACGAGACGTGAGGAGAACAAAAGCTCCTCTCAGCTTTCCAGAGTGGTTTCCCCCAGCACCCACGAGAAATTCTCCAGCACTTTGTTAAGTCTCTGTCAAGGTGCTTCACCAACCACCGTCTCTAGGAGAGCCCCTGACTGAAGGGTGGTTGGCAATGACTTACAGAGCTTTTGCAAAGTGACCATGAAGAAGGAGGCTGATGTGCTCTTGGGTTGCAGGACATGGGTCTGGAAAGCTCTGGATGGAAAGGGAGAAGAAAGAGCTCTTGTAGAAATCTCTGATGCTCATGAGTCATTGCAGGAAGGGATAGAGAAACCACCAGACTTTTAAACAGAAGTTCCAGTTCTTTGGTCTTTTGAGGGAAGGCTCTGATGTTCAGTGTCAATATCAGATCAAACATCCAACCAGCCCCAGCTGTTTCTGCTCATCACACCTGGTATTAACTCCATGGACAGCAGTGATGCAACAAATGCAGATATTCAGATTTTTTTTTTTTTTTTTAAAAAGCATATCATTATGGGCTGGTGTTGGAATAAAAATACTCCTGATCTGCAGAATAGATTTGTCCACCTGTTTAGAGTTAGATAAACTGTTATTTAGATTTTCAATTACAAACTTTAATCTCTCAGTGCCAGTGTTAAGAAAAGTCTTAATGAATTTTCGCATGGAAGTTTATTTTTCTGCCTGTATGTCCCAATAGAGTTTGCAGAAGTTGTGACGTGTTCCTCACACCACGTGTCCGGGATGAACTTGAACACAGGTTTGCCTCTGAAACATTAAATACGTGCTTCCCTTGTCCCTGAATGATTTTATTATATATCTTCAGTCTTTGTGTCAAAACAGCAAGGACCAGCAGAACCCAGTTCTATCCAGGAGCTTGGGCTTGATCTCACCCAGAAAAGGGTTGGAACTTTGCCTTCACTCCTGACTCCGTATGGAGCTGTGACGCTGGAACATCAGGCTCAGAAGAGGGTCTCCTACACACTCTGTAAGTAAACTAAAAAAGATAACTGACAGCTAAATTTGCCGATTCACTTTGCTCCTGTGTATTTTAGTAGCCTCATTTGTAAAATGGGGATGATGTGTGTGTCATCATTTCACATCAATGGACTGAAACGGGTTTATGAGCTAAATACAAGGACGCTTGCTCTCTCTTTGGAAAGCATGCTTTGATTTGGGGTAGGTCAAGTTTTTATTATTATTGAATTCTCATGTTTCAGAATGCTCAGCTCGGAATTTTTTTATTAAACTCATCTGTCAGATGAGTTTCTGGAGACGACTGGATTGTAAAGGACATATTCGATGAATGTGGACATATTAAGTCCATAAATGTTTGTTAAAAAAATTATTCCCAACTGATATGACAAAGATATGAAAAATTAGATCACAAATCTCATTAACGATACAGACACTGAAAGAGAAATGAAGCCAATTAATGTTGATAGTACTTGTCAGAAGAATGTCATGGTTCTCCTCTTAATGCCAGTCACATACCCCGGAAACGACGGCTTTCCTCTCCCTGGCAGCAAGCTCGGGTGGATAACGAAGGAAATTTCTGGTTTTCTTTATGTATATCAAATTACCTCAGTTTACCTGATGGGTGTTATGTTGAAGTTATGAAGGGGAGTGGAGCCAGCAGGGGCAGGGCTCGTTGACCTCTCAGAGCCCCTCCACTCTTATCTTCTGTGGGTACTTCAGTGGAATTAAGTATCAGGCTGCTCTGTTACCATGACAACTTTGCTTTTAATGAAAAAAAAGTAGTATATGGTTTGTGACTTGAGTACTCCGTAAATGTGGCTATTAAGCACCATCCACTTTGTCACCAGGAAAAGCGAGACAGCAAAACAAGTACTTTTAAACTTGGGTATAGAATGAACTTTTTCCACCTGAGAACCAAAATAGGAAAGTGGTGGAAATGCTTAAAATTATCAGAAATTTTATTTAGGTATGCAGGTACATATGAGACTATATAGTCTCATGTCCACATGTCCACACACAAGTTACATATTTAAGTATATAGGTATAGTATTTATACATATATAAAACCCCATATTATTTATATATAAAATATATTAATATGTTTATATAGAAATATATGATTTATATTTAATTAATATATATTTATTTTAATCAATATCTTTTATATATTATATTTATATTATATATAGTATTTATTATATAAATTTGTAGGATTGCTCTCTAAGTTATGAGCACGTCCCTTTGTCAGGTGAATTAAAGCTTGACCTGAACATCCAAACCAGGGACATGAAAGGCATCGGCTGGTCTGTTAACTTGGACAAAAGTCCTACTTCATATTTATGCATATATGCAAAACTACTTTTATCTTAATGCTCCTGTGTGAAGCAGCACTACAACAACCTCACGGCTGGTGGCTTTTCGAGTGCTGCTGGGTGGCTCGATGACAAGTGCCCGTGTCCAAGGAGATGCTTGGCCCGACCCTTGCCTTGCCCCACCACCCTGCCCCGTGGTGGCCACCAGCACCCTACCTGGGACCAGCGCTTCTTTTAAACCAGTTTTGACATCGATTAGAGGAAACGTCATCATTTTCCAGCACAACCAGCTGCAGGGACTAATTACGCAGCGCTGAAGTCTCACGGATTCATCAGCCGCCCCCCCGCAGGTGTGGCTGCAGCAGAGCCATCTCCCAGCCCACCCGCGGCGGCTGAAAGTGCCGTCCATCACCCGGCGGTACCATCTGCGCCTTCCTCCCACACCAGCAGGGAAACCACTGGAGGAAAACGAGCAGCCTGACCTCCACGGGACACCATGAGAACCATTTTTGTACTTCCAGAAGAAATTCTGAAAAGGGACCTAGAGGAGAGACGGGGACAAACTGATGCGATGGGACAAGGGGGAATGGCTTTAAATTAAAAGAGGGAAGCTTTAGATCAAATGGAAGGGAGAATTTTTTTGGCATGTGATTAACCCATTCCTGCCGTACCCACTCAACTCGGTTCCTGCATTCACTGGGAAAAACCAGGACATCTCACAGGGTCTCCGGGCATTGAAATGGAAACACACATTTCTCTAACTTCAGTACCATTAATGCAGGTGTTCCAGTTCAAATATTTTTATAATGGCTTTAAGCTGCTTGTTTTCCCCACTCATTTTACAAGAGCTGGGATGAAAATAGGGGAGGAAATGAATGATAACCTTGTAGAGCAGCTGTGGAGTAGGTGGGGTATCAGTTCAGGGACACCATTTGGTTTGGGTCCTTCATGTGGAATTAGGTTCATTACCGTGATTTAGGAAGAAACATATGTGCAAGTATACGCAAAAACTGCAGAAAATATAATTTTCAGAGCTTATTCAGCAGTGGAATGCAGAATAGAGTTGTTGGATAAAATATACTTGCACTAAATTGGATTGTGGGTGAATAAAGAAGTTGATCTTAAATTCAGCGGTGGAGTCCTGCTCTCTGTTCGATTGGAAATACACCGTCTTTTTGTTTCGCTTTTGCAACTTATTCAATAAATATTTTGGCATGCCTGTCTGTTATGCTGCCTTAATCTTCTCTTCTGCTGAACAGAAATTAGCATTTGTAATTTATTCACAGGGGAAAACGACAAAAAAAAAAAGGCTCTGCACAGATTTGAAATTTAATGCCTAACAGATAACTGGAATGCTGAGTCAGCAAAAAGTATATTTGACAAATAAACTCATCGCCTGTGTATAATTTAATAGAAGATATGGCAAAAAGTGGGGAAAAAAAAAAAAAGCTTTTATCCGTGTTGCATGAAAAAAGCTGTAAGACTTTAATGGACCTTCGGATGCTCGTTTGTGTAACAACAGGTGGTCCCTTAACCCAGCATTTTCTGGAGGCAGCAGCACGGGCACTGTCTGTCCTGGGGGCAGCAGAAAGAGCTCCCAGAGCTGTTCACTGTTTTCTGGTGTCTTAACTGCAGCAGAGAAGGGCCTGTTCTGTGCTAGAATAACATTCAAGCTGACAAAATTTACCAAAATTTGCCATATTTCCCTCTTCAGGTGTGAATTCCCCTATCTCCTCTAACTTGTGCAAGTTTACCCTGGGATTTAATCCGGTTTTGCTCATTCTCTGCCTGACTCCCTTGTGAATCCTTCCGTAGTGACCCAGGTGCCACCCGGGCTGAGCTCAGGGGATCCTCTGCTTCCCCTGACCCATTTCTGCACTTAACGCTGGGATTTTAAGCATCACTTCTGCGGTGTTTCAGACCCCCAAGCACCCACCCACCCTCCAGGCATCACCTGGGCGCTGAGCACGGGCACAGGGGGGCAAAGAAGGAGGAAAACTTTGGGTATATTTTCCTCTAAATGAGATAACTAAAGCATATCAGAGCTAAAGAGCCTCTGACACTGCCAGGGCTCATCTGGACTAGAGCAACCTCCTGTGAAATAGCTGGAAAGTTTCTGTTTTTTTCCCCCCACTTCATTATAGATATAAATACATAAATCTTGCTGAAAGTAAAAAGAAAAAGCAGCTTGAGGTATGTATCTAATATGGAAAAAATAATAAATGGTTGAATGCTTGAAAAGACCAAGTTAAAAGAGGAAAAAATGGTCTGTTCTAATTGGAGACATCAAACAAGGTTAAGTGTAAGTGGAATTACCCCATCGGTCCAAAGGGACCAATGGCTGCAAGGGCTATAAAAGTGGGCTATCCTGCACTGGTGCTGCAGTGCACACCCCGTGGCGAGAGCTGAGGGATGTGCCGGGCTGGGGGGGGTCCCCCTTGTCCCCCCTGCCCAGATGATCCCCAGGACCCTGCGGTGCTGGGGAGGAGCACAGCAATACCAAGAGGTACCAAGTAGAGCGGACGCAAGGCAAGCGGCGGGTCCCTAACAGGGTAAAAATAGACTTATCCC
>JAOXNO010000002.1:38949054-38962631 GCA_028565335.1 Limnodromus scolopaceus
CAATACCAAGAGGTACCAAGTAGAGCGGACGCAAGGCAAGCGGCGGGTCCCTAACAGGGTAAAAATAGACTTATCCCAGAGCACAGTGATTGTAGTGGCAAATTGGCTGCAATTTCCCCAATCCCGTGTGAGTTTTAATGGCAGAACAATTTTATTCTGTCGCACAAGTGTCTCTACGAGGGCTGTTACTGGCACAGCCACCTCGGAGGGGAAAGAGCACGTCCTGACTGACACGGCTGTGCCACTGCATTCAACCCCCTTTATTTATTTTATCAGAAAAAAAATGATAATAAGATGCCTACTTTGTTTTCTGAATGGCAGATAGATGAGCTTTCCAAACAATTACAATACTGAGAAACATAACGACGGTCTCTAATTAAAGTAATTTTTTCCCTAATCCAACCCCATGCAGGTTTAAACAAATTACCTCTAAAAAAAACCCAACAAACCCCAACCAAAATACCCACTCAACACGTTTCAATGATTAAACAGCAGTTTCACTTGCTTGCTCTTCTTTTTTTCACTCTTGGGAAGAGTTATATATCTTTTTATTAGCTTGAGATCTAAAGCTGCTTTATGGCCTCTTAGCCCTACCAGTGACAACACAACTGCCTAATGCTGTCCATAAAGAGCGTGCCTTCATGTCCCATGATGGGCATGAGTCTTCCTTTCTGGGGAGATTTTGGGAAGCTGTGTGGCCATTGGCCCTCAGGGAGCCTGGTCGCCTTCTGAAATTGAAAATATTAATAATTTAAAAAAAAAAATCTCACTGTCTAAAAGATGAATTTTTGAAAATGGTTTGCTCTTTTGGGGATATTTGCACCCATTTCTGCTTTTAGTCTCTATTAATCGCATTTTTTTCTTATCCTGATGCAGCCCACGAGACAGGCACAGTATGACAATTAGGGCTGTTCTCAGAAGCAGTCACAATGACTGTGGTTTGTGTGATCGATTTTTACTTTTCAACTGAGATAATGGGCACTTTGCATAGAGAATTTACAACCAGAAACATCCGTCCATATCGGCACACGAAATGGGCACGACTTTTATTGCAGCAGTATCTCATTGATTTTGCACTGCGCTGCTCAGCTCCGGGAGCAACGGCTCTAATTTTGCTTTGCCTGGAAGAAGAAGTTTTCCCACGACTGTATTTCCCTGATTTAACTTCCCAGAACCATTTTGCGGGCTTGATTGCGCCTGACTTTCAGGGTAGTTTTATGCCCATCTGACTTTGTTAACACAGCATAAAAAATCCAGAATAAGGGCAGGACATGACATCAAGGGCTTTAAATGGGTATTTTTCTGCAGGTTGGCTGGACGGGGCCGGGCTTCAGCAAGTGCAAACACACGAGGTCACGTTTATACACTCTCTGCATCATGGCTGATGTGGTGCCTCTTGAGTTTTGGCTCTAAAGTCAATAAAGAATAAACTGTTCTTTCTTTGACATGGATGTGCATATGCCTGTATTTGCAACATGGTCACAAACAAGCAAATATTTGATTAAAATCTGGAAAAATCTCCAAAATATGCAAATACATTTCTGCATAAGAAAATCGAAGGAAAAGCTACCATAAATGAGCTGTCTGCTGGGGCAGATGAGTAGTTACTCTTTCCAGTACAAATTACTTCATTATTTTTTTCTTGCTTTTCAGTTTGTTATAACCATAACTTTATTTAAATGTAGCTTTTCTTTCCAGTGTGACTGTAATAATTTCTTAGAGAACATATTTTAATAGCTTGACTATATGCTCAGGATTTCTGTTTGCTTCTATAATTGCTTCTTAATTATTTTCCAATTGCTGAAACAACAGTTTTCACAGTTTATTAAAAAGCATTTTTGAAAGCATTACCCTAAGGCATTGTCAACATTTTATTACTATCACTAACAGCCAGCACAAATGAATAACCATCAGCACGGGTAGCTTGTGTCAGAGGGATGAAAACTGTTTGAGGCTTATATAGGAATTGTAATAAACTCTAATGTCAGAGTGGAGCTGTTTTCATGCAGGAACATGGGTAACCTTCTGCTACCAAATGTCTGGCCTAGCTCCATCCCCTGGAACATCTCGGAGAGGAAACCTAGGGGCTTCTGGGTCTGTGATCTCAGGAGGACCTCAGCTGGGCAGGAGCCAGGCTGCTCCCAAAGGCTGTTCCTCTTTTAGCTTTAGCACTGATTTAAACTCTTTTTGGCTCCAGAATCATCCCTTTTGCCCAGATCCTCCTCTTGGTGCGCTGGATGGCTCATCGCCATCCTCCAGATACAGCGTCTAGGTCACAAATCCCATACGTGAAAAATCACAGTATTGGGATGCCCAGAAATACATGTTGTAATTCCTCGGTCTGACCAGGAGAAGCCCACGGCCAAAGGCACATCCCTGCATCCTGTTCCTCCAGTGCTACCAGACTGGCAGTAAACACAGCAAAGCCAAGGGCTTAGAATCATAGAATAGAACGATAGAATTGTCTGGGTTGGAAGGGACTTTTCAGATCATCCAGTCCAACCATCAACCCAACACTGACAAAAACCACCACTAAACCATCACTATATCTACCCATCTTTTACATGCCTACAGGGATGGTGACTCAACTACTTCCCTTGTGTGTCTTTATCACAAGCAAACACCGTATCTTCTTCACCCTTCATATCTTCATCGGCTTACCCTTCCCTCCTCATGCCAGGCAGCGATGCCAACCCTGCTGATACCTCTTTGCTGCTGCAGAGCAGCTGAAAGGTCCAGGTTGACCAGAGAAGCTGTGGATGCCCCATCCCTGGAGATGCCCAAGGCCAGGCTTTTAAAAGTTGTGTCTTGAAATTGATTTTGATGTTTAGGTGAAGAACTCTTCAAGTGTCAACAACTCTCTTCGTCCAGGTCGGATTGAAATGTTTGGCATAAGGTATATTCTCAGCAATGAAGAGATCTTTCTTTTTGAATAATTTAATATTAATCTTGCATGCAAGTTACACAATTATACTACACACAACTGTATAGTAATAATTTACATAGTATAATGTTATTTTATATTTTATGTGTATGTGTTATTTCAGGTTCAGACACAATTCCTAGTCTCCATGCACACAAAGTGCTTGGAATTCATGGTTCAGAATTTCAGCCTAAGACACTTCTTACTCCGAACTCTTCTTTGTACAGCTGTACTTACCAACTAACAAGGCAAGTCTTGACAGCATTATATACGTGAACAGTCTCACCAAACTGCCCTGCAGAATTGTAATTCATTATTGATTTACGTGAAGTATGTGGATAATTACAGCACTCTTTTCTGAGGGCAGCTGAAAGTACCAAAACCATCCACAGAGGCCAAGATTTTCAAACCAGCCCGATATTTCTGAAATTGGAGAACAACAAAAAAAATAAATTCCAATTGGTACAATTCCAAGTCACATCCATTAAGGATCTGGCTGAAGTCAGAGGCACAACTCGGTGCCGCTGGCAGAAAAACACAGTCCAACACCCTGTAGGAAATACGGGGCTGGGAATTTTCACTCAGTACTTTTATACTGGTATTTTCATGAATATGTTGTTTGAGCCGATACCATAATAATTAATACAAAAAAGGTTTTCTTTTGGGATAGCAGAGGATTCCCATGCCTGCTCTGAACAACACTAAGAGTCATACGGGCCCACCTGGAAGAAATAGATGTGTTTTGGCTTCTCGTATTCAAAAAGGTGTGTGGAAGCTGTTGGAAACAGATGGAAAATGGTTATTAGAGAAACTCACACTATTTACTAAGACTAACTGGAATCGTGTTATTATTTGACATCACTTGCTGTCAATTCCCCCTGTGATGGAAATAATGTACAAGGTCAGTGGGCAGTAATCTCACTTTAAGATGTACCTGAGGATCCAGGCTGCCTTTCCACTTTCTCGACAAACAGCAAGTAATTCCAAAGACAGACCTTTAAGAACAGAGATGGGGATTTAAGACCATGGGAAATGTCAGAATAAAAGCTTAAGAACTCCTCCAAAGGCTGAAACGTTATCTCCAGTGGCTCAGAGGGAGATGGGCTCGGGGAAGGTGATGAACGTAAAGGATACAGAAAAGTCTGAGTGCAGCGAGCGATGGGAGCGAAAGGGTACCCAGGAAATCCTCTGGTGTCTCCTCCAGCGGCACAGAGACGTTGCCATCTGGCTCCTCGTAAAGCCTCTCCCTGCTACCGAGCAAAAGCATGTTTATAGTTACAGACTGAATTTTGTACGCCCAATGCTTCGTTATTCCCTCCGTCGTAACTTCACACGCAACGGTACAGCTTTTTTTCACTTTTCCCCTTTCTCCATAATAGGATAACTACAGTCATTTCTTCTGCAGCCCCAGGAAACAGCTCTCTGCTCAGCCGAGTTGTTGACTTATTTATGCATCGGCTGTATCTGCAAACAATATTGTAAGTGAAAGTGCTCTCGGTGTATCACGATCCCTGTCAAAGCAACAAACGCCTTACTTACCCAAGAAGGGCTCTGTGGAGGAGCAGGGATTTCACATAGGAATTCACTTCTGACATTGATGTTAGTTAAAGCTTATCACATGAAACATTGAATTATCTGCTAAGGCTGCAGAACTGCAGGAAGATAACAGAGAATTCTGAATAATAATTGATAAGTCCATGCTGAAATCAATGTTATTAGACTATAGCAATGTAGATATTTCTTTTATCTACAAAACACAATTAAAAATTGAACTGAGTGTCGATCTTAAAAGATCGGTTTCATTACCAGGTTTGTGGCTGTCAGCCACTGAAAACAGAGAATATGACAGCAAAAGTACCCCCTGTGAGAATGCTCAGGAACTCATTTGCCAAGTCTATTTTCTATTAGACAAAACAACACACGGGGTATCAGCTCACCCCCCTCTATCCCCAGGAAGGCTTTTATCAAACCGAGGCATCCTCAGGATGGGCAGACTCACCCGTGGGGCTTGGATAAATGGATATTTGGGGCAGGAAGGAGCATGGGAAAATGGCAAAGTCGTGCTGGTATCTACTCTGGTTCTCAGAGTCAAAGCTTCAGTGTTACCTGACGCACAGGGTGGCCGTGTCTTCATTAAACTTATCCACCTGTTGTACACCCGCTTAAGACTATTTTGAAATGATATTTCACAGCCCACTTTTGGTACCGAATAACAACGTAAAGCCTCACATTAGTTAAAAGTCCCATGTTAAAAGAAGTCTTATAAATAACTATGACATGGTTTGGGTTTTTTTCCTATTTGATGGTGAATCAAATAGGAAATGGTGAATCAAAGCAACTATGTAATCTCACCATGTACCAGCTGTCACAGAGAGGGACTGCATATTCTCCAGGAAAAATGCTCTGGAAGAATATAATAGAAAATATTGTCATTAGGTTGGGGGTTGTTTTGCTATGAAGTGCTATTTCCCTTAAATCTAACGCAATCTTCTGACAGTTACCTGGGAAGCCACCACCTCTCTTTGGGATTTCTTAGGGTCTTCTCTGGATTTGCAGGGTGCCAGGGCTGACGAAGGTGTAGGTGGAGTTAAGGACGGAGGAGAGGACATCAAGGTTCACAGCAGCTTTGTGCGTGCTCTTCTCGCTCTTACCTCGGAACGAAGATGGCTCTTGAACGAGTCTGGTTACGGTGCTTATTCTCAAAATGTTTAAGAACTCACCTCAAATAGATCTGTAAAGTCTCAGACTATTCACGAATTCAGTGTAACATTCAAGCCCAAGTACTTTGTTGAGCTGCAGTTTATGGTCTTCTCTTGGTAATAACTCATCTTTTAAACACAATAGAAGCTGTTTGATAAAAGTAATTTAAGTACTGAAGTGTTATCTCATTTTTAAAAATATTGTTATATTGAGGCTCCTATCGTTGCCTCAGCAAGAGCAGAGAAGGGTGGCAGACCTGGTACTGAAACCATCGTGGAGAAAGAGCAAACACCACTCAAAGAGCTCACTTCCATATGGTAATTCTTTGAACTCGAGACGAAGCAGAAGTGTCATCCCTCTGCTAGAATGGGGCGACAGAGAAAAAAAGGTAAAAAAAAAAGAAATCTTTCCCTGAAGCAACAGAGGAAGGCGATTCCCATCAATTTAAGTTACATTTCAGTTCTGATTTCTTAATTACTTACCTAGCTATTATTTCTTGTGTTGAGAAACACAGAAGTCTGCAACATCAAGTTTCTGAGAGAAGGATGCTATTTTATGGGAAGTATAATAATGCTGAGAATATCCTGTTTCAAGAACAGAAGCGCAGTGACAGGATACTGATGTGAACATCTCGAGATGACCTTTGACTGATGGCTGGAGACAGGACCTGAGAAAGACCTTCACCCCCATCATCCAGCTGGGCTGGGCATGCACCAACTCATACCCACCAGGTGTGACATCAACATGGGCAACAAATATTCCTTCCCCATTAGCAGATCCAAAGGCTGATGACCTTCCATCCTGTCAAACTGCTGGAAATGTCAGAGTTAACTAAATAAGGATGGGACAAACGGCAGAGCCTGGTTGTCAAAACTCCAACTCCCGGAAGACAAGCGCAGCTTTGATGAATTGGGAGAGTTTTCCTCCCCAGCAGATCACTGCACGGCTGTCTCCAAGCTCTTCCCAAGACTTGGAATTAATTTTCAAGTTGTGAACTAAAGACAATGATTTGACTTCCTACTCGAACACAAAATACTGCCAACAGAAATGTGACTTCTGCTCAAATTCAGGTCTAATGAAGACCAAATACTAGTTACTTGAATGGATACCAGTTACTTAAAAGGGTGTTATTTGGTCTGCCTGAAGGTGACAGAAGCAAAGGGTAATAGGACATGTCAATGTGCTGTGAGCTGTAAGACAGATTGTAACCCTACTCTGCTTTTATTTGAACAAATGTTACAACAACTCCTGGTAATTTGATTGTATCTCTGCATTTTTTGTGTGCTCTACAACACGATATTGCTTCCCGTCATCCTAGAGATGGGCAATCATTTATCGTAGTAAATAAAATAATTTCCTATTACTCTATGTTATGAAAATACCATTTCTTTTAATTTGATGAAGTGACTACTGTTTAGCACCTTCACAAAGCAGAACGGATGATGTATTTTACTCTGTGTTTTCTTATTTTTTCCATGCTTGACTGTACCTATTAAATGTAAAAATACATATTTTCTTCAGGATATATACTGTTTTGAGGATAGTGGCATACCATATGGAAATACAGCAGCCAATTCATTCTCACAGCAGTTCTGTAAAGGGATGAGAATGCATCTACCTGCATAACTACTTCTTTGAATGATTTATCTAAGAGAGTGTACACGTGGGTGCGCAGCCATGCATATGGCTAAAATAAATTCAAATAAAAATATATCTATTTTTCAGTGCTTTAAAACAAACATTAACTAGAACTCCACGGAAAAAAATTACAAAAATCTACAGAAGGGAAGATCAGCTGAAGAATAATTACATTGTTAAGAAAGTTTCAAAGAAAGAAAATATGAAAGTGTGTGACAAAACTTTTTAGGAAAAGTAACATAAATTCCCAGTGCCAAGGACTTGGCAATTCATATTACCAGCTTTCAAGCCTGAGGTCTTCCACGGCAAAGCTCTACTTGTATTATTGTGTCCTCTCTGCTCCTCAACTTATCTGGATGAAACCAGAAACACAGAATCACAGAATTGTCCAAGTTGGAAGGGACCTTTCAGATCATCGCGTCCAACCATCAACCCAACACTGACAAACCCACCTTTAACCCATGTCCCTCAGCACCACGTCTGCCCGGCTTTTAAATACCTCCAGGGATGGGGACTCAACATGTACCACATCATTCTAACCTTCCCAGGCAGCGCTGGGAGAGTTTATGAGGCCTCAGGGAAGACTTTTGGGGAAGGTTATGGGGTTCCCGCATGCAGCGAGAGAGAGGGAGGAGGGAGGATTTCTCCAAACGGCTGCTGCGGGATCTCACGGTGGAGTAGATGATAACCAGGGAAAACACAGATGCACAGCATTATGTCTGGCAGCCATTTGCAGCATAGGCTGACTCATTAAAAGAGATAATTAAAGACAGCTGCCTACATAGTTAATTACTGTCAACAATTAAACCTAGAGGTACATTGCAATAGATACCCAAAGAAAACTGAACTGACAAATGGCCTCATCTGGGCACTGTCTCTTCTCTGGCCTACTCAGATCCCGGTGTACTCTCCTCCAGGACTTTTAAAAAGCTGAATTTCTTTTTCTAGGACATTATTTTCATCATCTTGTGGAGGAAAGTGAAATTCAGTGAATTATTCAGTGAAAATTGCTGACTCTAAGTCCAGGATGTCATTTGTCTGCCAGGATGTTAATTCTCTTGCAGTCAAAGGACCAGGCTAACTCTTTCCTGGTGACCGATGGGGTGGGATGGGGATGGGAGTCCTCGCTCTCCCTGTGGATCATGCCAAACCTCCCCTTCTGAGCAGGGGACTGCAGTTGACAGGACTCCCATCCATGATAGGAATAAATCATACAACTGCAAAGAAGTCTTTGCACAGATGGTGACAGGACAGGAGATCACATCACTGTGAGATGAAATGCACCCATCACACAGGTTAAAAGTATTGCAGATTATTTTTTGTATGTGAGGAAAACAAGAAATGTATTCTCTCTAGCTCAGGAGAGAAAAGGAATAAAATAACAGTTTTAATATTAATTCTAATATTATTTGTTGTCCACAAAAGCTTGCAAAATACAAAGAGACCTTAAGAGAGCTTGAATGAACGGGTTTATGAATCTGCGTCCAGCTCATGAAAAATTAAAATGCCACCACTGAAATTTTCTGATTAAAAACCCTTGAAGTCTCATAATAAACAGTAGTTGAAAAGCCAACTGAGAACATTTTTCATCTTTAAAATGTCTTAGATTGTATTTTGTAAGTCACCTCACCATCCTTGAGATTCCCTTGAGGAAGGTAGCTTACTCAGCAGAAGACCTCCAGCCTTCTTCCCTGTCCCAATACAGGGCCCAGCTCAGCTTCTCCTAAAGATTCTTCCACCAAAACCAGATCCCACAGGCCACCTATTCAAATTTACAGAGATATTTGCAGTTGCTCCCCAGATCTAAACATTTTAATAAAAAAAAATAAAAATCAGTAGAATGTTTATTTGCAAGCATCAGGATATGGTGGAGCAGGGAACCAGCCTTGCTTTGGTGAGCTGCAGACGCATCACCTTGCAGAGACTGGTGCTCCTGGAGCTCCATGACTCCCTGCCACAAGGTGTGGTGGCCATCCATCAGCCAACCAGCACAGGTATGAAACAGTCTTAGGAAAATTATTGTTGTCCCCCTAGGACACAAACAATACCTTTATATTTTGGCTCTGGAAGTTGCAGTACTTCTGCCGCTGGGTGTTGGCATCTACTGACGGCTCCTGACAACTCAGGATAATAGATTTTGAATTTTTTCCAGAGTGTACACAGAAATTCCTACCTATTTGCTACTGCTGACTCCAAATGGTGCCTGTTTTCTGGTCATTACTCATTACTGGAGCTTTCCAAATGGAAGCTTTTTTGCTTCTTTGCAAAATAAAGGTGCTCCAAGCCCCTGCGATGCCCTCTTGAAAGCTGCCCACAGGCGGGACACCCCATTGACATTTCCCCACATCAACATACCTGGTCCAGAGGAGCAGCAGGAGGCACCATCGCAGGAGTTTTGGTGGGCGATGGTCTTTAATCTCTGAGAACACGGCCAGTAGTTATTTTGCTCCGTTCCTTGTTCTGCTACACAGATTCTGAGATCAGAGAGCTGCAAATGCTGTGTCTCCCAAGAATAAAAATTTTTAGTACTAGAAATCCTTAATTTCCCAGTAGAAAATAAAGGATGTAAATGGGATTTCATTTGAAGGAATCTTAATAAGTTTATTATGAATTATTACTTTATATGCATGTTCTGATAACATTTTATGATCCCTGAACTATTCCTACAGTCACAGTCACCAGAACAGCCCCTGTTGCTCGGGCAGAAACCCACCCAGACCCCAAAAGGCCAAGTGGATACAGAGCAGCACGTGCAGCCTCTGCACTTGCTTTTGAACATGACTTTTAATCAGACTTTCCACCTCGTGGAGGAGCTTTGCATTTTTTAATTTTTGATTTTACATGTTTTCAATCTGAATTTTGAATTACTGAAATCAGACACGTATCATCACAAAATAAAAAGAGAGGAAAAAATTAAAAAAAAGGACAAAAGGCAATAGTCTAAAGTTGCATCTATGCAAATTCCAAGTGGACATAAGGGAGAAAACACTCTTGACCGTCAGCAATTAAATACTGGAAGAAGTCACCCAGAAAGATTGGGCAGACTCAGGATTTTTGGAGATTTTCAAAGGACAATTGGACGTGATCCTGAAAAGACTCATCTGCCCTTAAGTTTGCTTTCTGTTGAGCAGAGGGCTATAGCAGATTATCAGCAGCTTCCTTCCAAACTTAGTTCCCCCCATAATTTTATGGTACTTTCTTAAAAAGCAAAGCAAACCAAACCCCCCAAAAAACCAAAAAGCCCCCCCAAAAACACTGGGGGTAAGGTCTCCGACCCGGGAGCAGGTCGCCTGGCACAGGCTGGGCTGTCAAGGATGGGGCTGGATGAGCCAGACACAGGCAGGTTCCCCCTCCGGAGCCCTGAGTGATTTTAGGGCGAACTCGACCAAAATAGAAGAGTGTCCCCAAAGCGCTTTGGGTTTGTCAAAGTGTCAGGATTTGATAAAACACTGCTCCAGAGCACTTCCTCTTTTTTTACATTTTTTTTTTTTTTAACTGCACAGTTATAACTGTATTTTGTAGCGGGGTGTGAGATGAGTTTCCAGGTTATTTAGGGACTTGGATATGGGAGTAAAAAATTATTTTACTTGTTTAGAGATTGCAGCAGACAGACTTATAGGCAGAGGTGATATATTGCCGTGCTGCCGAGAAACCCCACGGAGGAAGAATTTGCAGCTACTGGAGCCCCAAATCCCCCACCTCCTCTATTGCTTTGGAAACGTGACTTTGCCAGCACGCTGCTCTCTCTATTTGACAGCTGAAGCCTCAATTTTTAAAATACCAAAAAATAGTTCTAAACAATGATTTCTCTAGATTATTTTTTTGGGGGTTCATCTTTTTGTGTTATATCTAGAGCGAAGACAGTAGCTGTCAGTGCACTGAGGATATTAGACTTTATTTGACACTTGTGATTCTTTAGTTTCTCAGACTTTTAATGGAAGTGTTTATCCCCAGTATAAAGTTTGACCAGGATTACTTGCTCAATCACGTGGTTTTAGCTCCTCCAAGAAGCCTTTTTCTTCCTAACTCTTTTTAGAGATTGTGCTGTGAGAAACATTGAAATACTAAACATTTCCTATCAATATTTTGTCATTACCCTTAAAAACTAATAACGAACATAAATTACTCCAGATATATGAAAGATATATAATATAATATATATAATTTCTATGCTTCTATTCTCCATATTGTTTCTCCTGAATAGAAATTTTTTTTTTTTTAATCCAGATTAGAGACCATTTCCGTGCCTTTGAAACCAGCCACACGTCCCACCTACACAGGGCTGCAAACCAGGAGAGAGCTGGAGTGAGATACGGCAGAAACGGGCAAACTCTCCAGCTCCCACAGGGCCGGGCTTTACACTTGATCAGCGCGGGGACACAAGGCATCTCTTTGCTTACTTTTTGAACAATTTCCACGATGCAAAGTAGTAGGAATTATAGGACATAAAAGCCACAAAACACCTACTGGAACGAGGGACATGATCAATGGACACAATTTGATGTCAGGCTTTTGCTTCTCCCAGATTAAGCATAAACTGGCTTTTGAGGGGGGGGGGGTTGGTGCTTTGTTTTTGGGGGTTTTTTTGGTGTTTTGTTTTGGGGGTTTTTGTTGGGTTTTGTTTTGTTTTTTGTTTTTTTTATTTTACAACGAGAGAGAGAGAAACCCAGTTACAACTCTCCATTAAGGCCTGGCATTGCTACTCTGTGAAGGAAGAAAAACGACCCTGTTTTACAGAGCCAGCACGCTCAGACCGGTTATTAGTACTCTGGATACAACTGAAATATGGTCCTCAAAGTGGATGGAGCACAAACCATTAGACACAGCACCAGCAGCAGTGGCTGTGGTGGTGCTGGGCAGGTGCTCGGGGACACCAGGACCTCCTCCTTGTCCCCACGAGGTACCAATCCTGCTCTACATCCCCCATACGTGACCCACCAGCAGAGAAGGACAAAAGAATGGTCTCATGAGGATGGCCCGGGATGTTCCCTGACAGGGGCTGGACCATCACACCCCGGGGAACCACAGGAAGGTGCTCAGTGCTGGGTCTCAGAGACTCTGCTGGAAGGAAAAAGAAGGAAAAAAATCAACTATTCCCCATCTGTGTTTTAACTTGTGTCACTGGTGAAGCTGCAGTGGGAGAAAGTTTTAAAGAAAAAGCTCCAAGTACATGAGGACTGAATGTTTACCTGCAAACTCCACTGTTCTGACCTGGTAATAAACTGACTTTATAGACTGACTCCCAGTTTGTCTTTTCAACATACATTTTCACCAGGTTACTCTTAAAGTATATATATATACACATACATATGTATATAGGAGGAATCTCGCCCCACTTCGCATTTACTCCGATGACTGATGCCAGGTTTTATTCCCTTTAACGTTTCAACAATCAGCCGAGGAGGTGCTCATGTGCACACATAAAATAAAAATGCTGGGCCAAAAAAAAAATATTATCATACTTATCACATCTGTGATACCACTTTCCTTTATGCATTGCTTTATCCCTTCCAAAAAAAAAATGCTTTAAACACATGACACCAATACCAAGTGGGTTTTGGTTTATTTCAAACTACATTATCGATAATTACATGGTTTATATTCCAGCTTGATCTTTTCTGACCGAGGATGAATTGGTTACGGAAGGAAGCGGTAGCTGTGCCTTCCCAGCACACCGTCACACCGTGCCGGCAGAGCGGCTCCCAAACCCGCCCGCGTTTGGGTGGAATGTGAGCAGAATGACGAGAGAACACCGCGGGTCCCACCAGCACGGCGGGAGGAGGAGCTGCAGTTAAAATGAATTATCCCTGGCCATCGAAGCTGCAGACCGACAGATAAAAAACACGAGCTGGGGTGAAGTTGCAGTTATAATAATGAATGAAATAATAATATATAATAATGAAAATGAAAGGAATATGTCTTACCAAGGGGGCGATCAAATGGAGAATAGGCAAGTGCTGCAGCCTCTTACGTCCCGTCCGCAGGCATACCAGCTACACCTTCCAAAGCTGTATTTCCCACACGCTCTTTATGCCAAACCAAGCAACGTATCACCACCCTAAGAAAACCGAACGCCGAAAATACCAAAGGTACCTGCAGCCTTCCTGCTGTCTCCCATCCCAGACATACCTCCAGCACCTCTTTACGTCCCTAGACCATGGCAGCTCTAAACACCAGTGCTAAAAATACTACAATATACAAGGAGTAATGGTTTTAAACTGAAAGAGGGGAGATTTAGGTGAGGTCTGGGGAAGAACTTCTTTGGTGTGAGGGTGGTGAGAGCCTGGCCCAGGTTGCCCAGAGAAGCTGTGGCTGC
>JAOXNO010000002.1:38962722-38973005 GCA_028565335.1 Limnodromus scolopaceus
GGTTGGAGGGGGCTTGGAGCAACCTGGTCTGGTGGGAGGTGTCCCTGCCCAGGGCAGGGGGTGGCACTGGGGGGGGGGGCTTTAAGGTCCCTTTCAACCCAAACCATTCTATGATTCCAAGTTCTGGAAGAAAGTTATTTTGTCTAAATCTTTCAAAACACATTAATTGCAGGTCATGAAGAATACCTTCCAAATCCAACGCATGGCATACTGTGGGAAGAACAGCATGCAAGACAGACTCAGAAAAGCAACCACATTGCTATCTCACAGTCGTGGTGACTAGGCTGAGGATCAAAAGGCAGTGATAGTGAATAACTCTGCAAATACATCAGAGAGCACTGCAGAGAAGGAGGAGGCAACCCACTCTCCATCTCCCCAGTGGCTCACACCAGAAATAGCAGCCCAAAACCACAGCGAGAAAGACTGAGCTTCACACTAGAAACCCAACTACATCACTTGGGGAGTCTGTAGGATTGCCATCTCTGGTGGTCTCCGGATGGCAAAAGCTCTGGTTTGATTTTTTTCTTAAGTAGTGTAAAACCAAGCGAGGTAACCCACCTGCAGCTTCTGAGCTCGTACAACCCAGACCACAATCTGCTTTATAAATCCTTTTGCTGTCACATGAAATGCAGTTGCTGGAGAAGCGGATGCAGGAGGTGCCGATGCCACAGCAGGGTCTCCATCTGCCCACCCCTGGTTCTCAGGTGATGCAGGGTCCTCTTCTGCATGACTCGTTTACAGGCCCCACAATGTCACCTGGCAATTGAACCTCAGAGAGAGAGGCAGTAACAGGGAGACAGCTGGGAAGACTTGTTATACATGACAAAAAATATTGTCCAAGAGAAATGAAAGATGTGTTTTGGTGGTGTAATAAAAACAGGCGTACCGAGGCTGAGAAGGTGCATCGCCTTTGCATTTTATTGCATCCTTGAATATTAAACTCACTTTGATATTATACAGTTACTAGGAGATATGACAATCAGGTGGGGGATTGTGTGTGTATATAATAAATTTTGAGTTTATTTGGGATAACAAAGCAGGGAGCAGATCTTTTCACGAATGCATGTTGACAGTCAGGATCAGCCTGCCACAGCCTGAGAAACCGCACTGTGGTGGGAGGTGTCCCTGCCCGGGGCAGGGGGTGGAACTAGATGGTCTTTAAGGTCTCTTTCAACCCAAACCACTCTGTAATTCTATGATTACTGGATTACCACTGATTGCCATAATGCCATAATGTCTCTGTGCTGACAGTTTATTAAAATAAAAATATATTAAACAGTAAAGATTAAACTACTTCAGAAGCAACATTTTTTCCCTAACTGATATGCTCTGCCTTCAAAGCAAACACATTTTTTTTATAGCATCTCTAAATAGAAGCCAATTTTTAATCTGTTTGCTGCACGCTGAGCACAGTCAAAAGAGACAAACCGAAGCACAAGCAAATAAATTACTTTTTGCCTTTTTCTCAAAGAGAGATTTTGTCCCTCTGCCCCACCAGGGGCACCAAGAGCACGTTCCCTTGTCAAGCCTCACACAAACCTGCCTGAGACACTCCTTGAATCCAAACTCTGCCTCTCGGTTCAAGCAAAGTCTGGGACAAGCTCTACCTTCACTACATGGAGCACCACATGTAACCTCCTTGTTACCGCTGAGTCTTCTTATACAAATGAGGTTAATTAAAACACCATCTATTGTGAAGGAGCCCCAGCCCCGCCTGAAGCTCAGCGCCAGCCCCAGTAGCACACGGGAAGTATTTAGCTTCTATAGGACCCAATGTTTGGCTGATGGGAAAACGCTGGTACCATTAACAGAGTTAATTGGATGATGGGGGGGGGGGAGAGCACAAAACACTCGCTCTTCTCCCTCCCCGTGTGCATCCACCCAACACACACTCCCAGCAAAGCGGAAACGAGCCTTGAGTGACAAGGAACAGGAACTACAAGGTTTGGCAGCACAAAAGTGGGAATTGGTTTAGAGAGCTCCAGTCCCCGCAAAACCTGGCAAAAAACCACAGACTGACAGTGACTGACGTGAGATGAATCAATAAAGATACTACACTCAGCCTAAATAAATGAGATTCATTAGGCTAAAAGGCATAATTCATTCCACGTAATTTATATTGCACAGGTAATTTGGATAATTACCTCAACAGCTTGATAATTTATATTACACAGCAAAGTTACTAAACTCCCACCCTTATGGATTTACTATTGTTATCCTTTGTTAAATGACAGTGAACCTTCTCATAAAACCTGGTACAGAGGGGTTTATGTGCTTTATGAATTTCCACATGGAAAACAGCTCTTGGGCAGAAATCGTAAGCGATGCAGTGGAATTCTACCGGGTCTTATTATTTTCAGGATAGAATTTATGGGACTGGTTGTAGCAGATTAAAGCTGCTATCTGCAAACATTTTCTACATGTACGCAGCTTTCTGATTAGAGATCTCACGTCCTTTCCCCAGAGGTTAACCGCTCAGGAGTCTGGAGCTTGGTGAGGGGTAACCAGCCAGGGTCAGGCACCTCCTCCCATGTCCAAACCCCACTTCTCCTCCTCAATGGCTCATTCCACCAAGACATTCTGCTTTAGATGGTTCGTGCCTCTCTCAGGACTCACCCTGACTGCCAGCCCACGGACTGCTGCTGTCCCTCACCCCTGAAATCCATCCCACATCAGCGGGATCCCACCAGCAGAGCCACAGGAGTTCACACACATCACTCATGGTGACCGGCCAGCACCTGTCACAGCCAACGTTCTGGGGTCTCACTGCTGTGATAAATGCATAGTGCCGTGGCTGTGAAGGCACAATGGTATCACAGGTCACAAAAATGCCATCACTTGGCTGAAAAAACCAATACATGCAGTTTTGGCACCCCAGCAAGAGCCCGAGGGTGGCAAGGAGTGTGTGTGAGTGCCCAGAGCCCTCTGTCTTTCCTCACGCCATCCCTGGCTTAAGGGAAACAAGCCCAGGCTCTTCAACCTCCATTGATGCTGAACGTGGTTAAAAATTAGCACTGACGGAATGTTTATTAGCACCCATGGGTTTCACCAAAAGTGATCTGTCACAACAACTTTCCCGTTAACACTTCTGATTTCTGCTGCAGCCGAAGTGTTTTGGTATCTATCAAACCTTCTCTGCCTGACAAAACAAAGCCAAAAATCCCTCCCAGCTCCTCCTAATGGGTTCAAAGGATCAGCAAAAGAGACGGAAAGAAGCTAAAGCCAAAATATAAATAGATTTTTCTCATTCTGAAACAAGTCCTCCAAAGCCCCTCTGCTGGGTTTTGGCCAGTGCCCACGATGTGCCACCAAAAAGGCCCAGGGCAAGGGGCACCATTGGCCGCCTTTGTCCCCACTGTCACATCTGGTCACCAAACCCCATGGATCAGGGCCAGCCCAGACCTCGAGAGACACTTCCTTTGGCTTTGCAATTCGATTAAACTCTTCCCCTGAATTCAAACCCCAGGCAAGAAGGGAGTTGTGTCTGTGCCCAGATCAACATGAAGGCATCTGTCTGAACCTGTGATGGCACTTCGGTGGCATTTGTGCTGTTGGAGACTGCAACTTCACAACCAACAAAAATTAAGTTAAAGAGAAATCTGTAACTTCTGACAAGCTGCCAGCTTGTGTGTGTGATGAACGTTGAAGAATTGAGCCATAGTCCCTGACAGCTTCCAAATTAAACTTTTCGCTGTTTGGGCGGTTGTCAGTCCATAAATTCAAGTGTTTAAAAGGTCCAAGGCTGTTCCTTCTGCCTGCTGGATGGGATATGTGATCTGGACTGCGTGAATCTGGAAGCAACAGCCCTTCTCTTTCCTTCTTTCTGGGCCACATTTGCACAGCTACTAAGGGAGATTTTGTCTTTTAAAAAGAAAAAAAAATTCCTTTAAAAAAAATAATATTTCATTGAGCTGAAACAATTCTATTTCCTCCCCACATCCATTGGCTAGAACTGTTCCTGAATTCACAGACAAGCTACCCACTTACAGGCACGTGAGCAATGCTACAAAGACTTTGAAACAGAACAAATTCAGAAATACCCAAGTAACCAGACTTACTGTCTTGTACAGCAGGGTTAGCTTTCTATTAGGGAAAATCACACTAGCAATGACAAATGTTTTAATTTTTATTTTATTTTTTATTATTTTGAATTTTTAAATTATTATTAAATTTTTATTAGTTTTTTAATTTATCTAGAAAGATAAATGTTTTATTTGTAACCTAACAGCTGATTAAAAAAAAATATCTCCCTCCCCCAAATTTTACCCTGCATTTTATCCCAAGCCCCCTTTGAATCCCACCAGGTTTCAACAGCTTTAAACAACACACCTGAGTTTTCCAAGCCCAAATCCCTGGAGACCTGAGCTCCTCCTGTGAAACTCCCTGTTTTTAGAGGCACCGTGTCCCAGTGGGGCAGGTCCCTCTGCAGCTCTGCTGGTGGGGCACGGTCCCACATTCCCTGCGCACTCCCCAGCTCCCACCCGGCCTCTCCAAAGCACAAATTCCACTTTGCCTTCAAGAAAATTTATTGCATTCTCGACGTCTTGCACTGGTGTTGCACACCCTGGTGCATATTGGAAACCAAGCAGAACTAAACATGGCATCAGATGAAGAAAAAAATTAATGCAGGTATGAAAATGATTTTACCAGACCCCTCAGCTTGTTTCTGAGAGCTGGTGGCTCTGGGACACCCTGGCAACAGGGGGGATGGTTTAGTTAGCCAAAACATATAGACCTGAGACTTTTAGGTGCTGTTCGTGTGAAGGAGCTCATCCCAGCCCTCTGGGCGGACACAGGGAGCCTCCTTCCTCCTTGGGAATTGCCACAAAATTCAGCACATTTCTGGGTCAGAGCACCAGTCTCAACAAATAACACTCCGGACTAAAAAAACCAAACCCAAGCAACAGCAAGTTTTGCACAGAACCATTTCTGGACAGCTCTATTAAACACCTCAGGTAGGAGCACAGGGCGGATGATAGAGATGTGCGAGGCAGCTCCTCGGCTGGCACAGCTCCATGCTCATCTGCCTCCTGAATATTTATGGGCAAGAGATGGCATCCTAAAACTAAAACCATCTCAGCAGATGCTAAACTCAAACAGGGAACTTGGCTCCTGCAGTCAGTAGGTGTGAATAGCCCCAAAATTAATTCAGTGTCCCGAGTGATCTTTGAAAATGAGATGTACACTCCTAAATCACCAGCCACTTAATCTGAAAGGGATGGAGACACCGAAGCTGAGATTTAGACAAAACTTCAGCATGTCAGAAAACTACTGCCCAGATGTCTCTGGGGGTTTAGTTTTTAAATGCTTTCGAAAATGTTATTTTTCATTACCATACAATTTAAAAGCATGGAATTACTTTTTAATTCTCCAGTGCACTTGTACTTCATGTACAGAGGTGGGTTTATATCACACCGTGACAGACCCAAACTCCCGCTGTCCTCCTTGAGAGCCAGCAGAGGCCACTGAGCAGAAGATGCTCTTGGAGATGACACACACTCACTCATGTGCAGCATTAGATTAGCCCCAAAATGTGGTTATTTTGTGCTGTTTGGAGAACAGGGAGAATCTGCAAAACATCCCATGTTCAAGCTCAGACTTCAGTCAATTGTAAATTCATACATTTTGGATGAGAAAGACTTTCCACATTAAGAACTGGTCATCTCCTGGTTCTTTTCCCAGGGGTCTGGCTGGTGTAGCTTTGGCTGGATTACAATATGGCAATATTTTCCTGTAAATTTACAGAAAAACAGCTAATCTGCCTCACGGATGGAAATCCATGGCTGATATTTTTCATGATGGCTGAAAATCATAATCCTCTATCCTATTAGTATATACATACAATTTGCTGGATTTATTCAATCTAAAGCCATGGTCCATTATCTGGAAAGGGAGATCATCTTTCAGCATTGGTCTTTCATGACATACAAACACTTCTTACTACAACAGATTAGTAAAGACATTATATAAAACAGTCTTGAGACAAATGACACAGAAAAGTCTGAAAATTAGACTAATAAAAAAGTCTGAGCCATAACGAGTACATCTGGGGATTATGGGTGCCAATTTCATAGCTGTTTCCAAAAAATTATTTTATCAGCCACTGATATCTGGGTATCTAAAGCTTATTCTCACACAAGTTAAGACACTCTTGATTGGAAATGACCTGCGGTTACAATTTGAATAAGGCAATTTAATAAAGAAACTTTAGCACAGCCTCAATAAGAGATGGAGTAATAAATCTGAGGGTTTTTTTATCAGCACAAAATGGCAACAGAGTGCGATATGAAGGAAAAATCTATGTTCCCATACAAAATAATAAATGTCTGGCAAAGAGCTCTAACACGTTCTTGACAGTTCTGATGACATTACAGTTCCCCCCTTCCCAAAATAGCTCTAACTGTGTATACATTCATACCTCAGTTCCGCAACCCAGTTCTGGAACACTGAGACAGAATAATGATAACATATATTTCTAGAAGTTAGAGGAAAATTCAAGCTATGATAAAATGATGTCATATTTGATATGGTTAATTGAAGTTTAAGAGATGGACCTAATTAATAATGAAGATAATGCTTTAGGAAATGTTAGAAAATATTTAAAAAATTAAGTTTTAAAAAAATCAGTGATATTCAAAAAGCTTCACAGCAAACTGATACTGGGACATGTTATTTTACATAATGTATGTGTGAAACCTGTGGAATGCTAATTTGGGAAATTATTTACCTGTTTTCTTGCCATCTCTTGTACGTCAGATTCATTATTTTCTTGCTGTAAGGGTATGTCCAGAAACAGGGTGGAACGAGCTCTTTTAACAACAGATCAAGAGACCTGGAGGGGAGGCAAAAAATACGTATTGGTTAGTCACTACTTTTATTTTATGACATTGTCAGATTTTTTCCTGATCTCTCAAATCCTGGAGGTGAAGCCGAGCCCCCGGCGGCAGTTCTTGCTCTGTGGCCACGGGAGGCTGCTGGTGGCCGGGCAGGAACCTCCACCCTGGGTTCTCTCCAGCCTTTCCCGAGCACAGCTTGAGCTCTTTGTGCAGGACTCAGGCTGCCTCTCCCCCCCTTTTGTACCAGGTTAAAGTGTCTTTAAAAGTCTTTAGTGAAAAGAACGCTGAATGTGCAGAGAAAAGCTCGGGAAAGAATTGCTGAAAATAGTGGCTGTCATCGCAGACAAAAAAAGGGCTCGTGGTGGTGCCACGCCGCCTCCGCAGACGCCCAGCCTGTGATTTAACAGATATGCAGTATTCCAAATAATAACTGTTTTTTCTTGCAAACAATGACTTTTGTATTGCAGTGTTTCTTTTTCCCCTCTATACCTCATTTTCTCAAGCTTCACCCAGGTGGGCAGCCCCATCTTATCACCCGTGTCCTGACCCAAAGCCTGTTGAAATCCTTGGAAAATTCCCACAGACATCAGTGGATGAATTTTGAGGTGTACAAAGGCAGAGCTTACCTTTATAGATATTGTATCATATCTTCCCGATTGTAATATATGTGTCAGATACCACAGAAGATGGTGTTAATGAGTAGGAAAAAGAGCAAACACAAAGTCTATGAATGGCCCTAGAAGTTCTTTTTCATCTATAGATAAATAGCACTTTTTAGAGTCTTCACAAGACGAAGCAGTCACTTGAGTTTTTCAATACTTCAGCAACAGTGCCTTTTGCAAACAGAGCATGTCTTTCAGAAAGCAAAATTTCGTTCTCTTTCAAGAACCTGACATCTATAGAAGGCTTCTGGAGCACCACATCAAAAGAAATCCTAGAGAGCTGGGGATGAGATGTGAAAAAACACAGCTGAGTAGGAACAAAGTCATCAAGTAACAAGAAAAAAAGAAGGGAAGGCCTGAAAAAAGAAATAAGTTTATTAACATTTTATTCCAGGACCGGAGGCATGTAACATTTCATCCATTTCTTGTGATGCCAACTGGGTTTTTTCAGCTACCAAAATACACATCAGATAAATTGGGATACTTTTTTTTTTCTTTTGCTGTGTTTAGACCTCATTATATCTTTGCAGCTGCACAATTTTTGCATAAAGGGTTTTAGATAAACATGTAGACAAGCCATATTCTTTTTCAAATACTAAGACCCTATTTGAGGTACCTTTATTTCTGACAGGGTGATAAAATTTATTTCTAAGCTGGAGGGGAAACAGCCTTTCAGGGTCTGATTTTGAAACCGCGACTTAGGCTTAGATGAAATTAGTGCTAATAAGGGAATGAGTTAATAGCTGAAGAGTAGCAAAACCAGCTCTCGAAAAGTGGGGATGATCCCAATAACCTGTGGCCACTCTTCAGTCACCACTGGGCTGAGCGGGAGCATCCACTGCTGGGAGCTCTTCCAGCGGCTCATCCTGCGGTACAATAAATGTCTCTCCTCTCCAGGTGGATGTATCTCCCGTCCCACCAGAGAGATACAAGCAAAGTGGTGGCTTTCTCTCCTCGTCACTGCAGTATTTCTCTGGTTTTACTAAATAAAGCCTTTTGATTTTGTATTCCGACACCAAAGCAAGCCTGTTGTGCACCGGGTTTTTATTTCTGAAGATGAAAATGAGACTGTGTACGGAGGAGGTTCATTCTTCTGAATTTCCAGATCCAGTTAGCGTTCCTCTGCTCTGATCTGCAGCACCCTCCTGAGAAATATATTCGTTATTATGCAAATCCTGTATATGGCAGTACAACTGTCAGGTGTGAGATGTTCTTAGCAAAGTATTAATGTACACAGCCGCAAGCCTGCACCCGGCCAGTATTTCAGTATAAAGTTCAGATAAAGTATACTCAAAGGAAAAGTGCATTTAAAATTATTACCTTCTAATAAAGAAATAATTTTAAATACATTTTATGGAATTAATTTTCGAGTTGTTTAGTGTAACCACTCTTTTTAAGGCATGAAGCAAAGTCGTTTTGCTGCCCCGGGAACAAGAGCTCTCCTGCCCGTCCCGCTGCCAGCACATGCCCTTGAGGGGGGAACTGAGAAGGGCCTTTTCCTTTCTGGTCTTCCTCTGGATAACAAAGGATGGACTGACTCTAAAGCCTACCAAAGCCTATAGAAAAAACTCATTGATTTCAAAGGTTTGGGGTGGTTTTAATCCTGCCAAATGCTGAGGAGACCATTGGGGGAAAAAAAGTTTCCAGAACCCCAAGGGGTTCTCTGTCTCCATAAGGATTTTTACGGGATCACACTGAAGTACCAGCTGAAGGGCAAAAGGGGCTGAACTGTGAAAGGTAACAGTCAGAACAAAAGCATTCAGTTTTAAAGCCACATGAAGAGAATTTGTTTTGTTATAACTTAATCCCAGGGTCAGAGGTGCTGTGTTTCCCACGGGTTGGGTCCTGCAGGCTCCCCTGTGACCCATCCCTTGGGAAACAGCATGGGCACAGGGGTCTGCCCACAGAGGAACACCTTTGTGGTCATAATTTCTACTCATCAGTCCCTCATTTTATTCTGGTGTGCTGTTTCTGCTGGAGTCTCAATTTAGCAACATTTCTGGAAGAGACAAAGGTTGTTATTTAGATGCTGAGCTCACCTAAAGGGCTATTACTTCCCTGCAAGCACACGGAGCACCTTATTCCCTGAGGAGCTGAAATCATCCTTAGTCGCTTCAACGAACCTGCATCAGCTTTAGACGAAGCCACCTGCAGACCCAGCGTCGGGACTCTTCACATGAGCCACCAAACATCATGTATTTCAGTGTCACAGTGAATGCTGCTGTAAGAAATAAAGCTTTGACCCTTGTACCACGTACTTCACCAGCACTTCACCCCGACTGCCTGCCCTCGCTGCTGCTGCAGACATATTTAAATATATTTATATAAAAAGAAGACTTGTATTATGGCATTAGTCTGCCATGACTACCACCAGTTCTCTTTTGCAGCAGGGAGTTTCTCTTTCTTCTCCAAAAACGTCCAGGAAGGAATAACTCTGCTACAGGGATGTGTCAAATGTGGGAACGGTGGGTTGCAAATGTGATATAAGGAGAATGAATTTGTTAATTTCTGTCAGCTGAAGAACATAACTCTATCCTAATAATGTCTGGCGTAATGCAAATTGCATACAGAGCTGCATAGTGGTGGGAATGGAGTATAAAAGCCAGCTTTCCTGTGAGACAGCTGTGTTTCACCACCCAGCACAGGAACAGGGTTCCTTGCTTACACCAGCACAGATGTCCTGCCTTCAACTGAGCGCCTGGCGCACTCCTCACAGAATCACAGAATCACCTAGGTTGGAAGGGACCTTTTAAGATCATCTAGTCCAACCAATGGAAAAAAAAAA